>OZ018388.1:38245610-38363947 GCA_963969525.1 Ontholestes murinus
GTTGATGTGTTTATGCAATGAATTGTTTGTTTTATATGCTATTGAAATGTTGTGTGACATTAGTTCTTTTTTAATCGAATCAGAGGGGGGGGCAATATAAGTAAGAGAGCAGTAGGTGGAATTGGATTTACTGTTAGATAACGGGAATATTTGTTGAAGGATTTTTTGTTTTTCTTTTTTATTTAAAATGTTCATTATTAATTTTGAAGGGAAACCATTATTTGAAGCAATATTTAAAATTCTGTTAAGTTCTATTTGAAATGTGTTGTCGGATAAAGGAGCATTTATTAATCTATGGATAAAGGAATTGTATGCTGCTAATTTATGAGAAAGGGGGTGAAAGAATTTGAAATGAATTGTGGTATCTGTGTGGGTGGGTTTGTGGTATATGTCAAATTATAATTTGTTTGTATAATGTGAAATTGTGAGGTCCAGGAAATTTAACGTTTTATTAACTTCGACTTCCAACGTGAATTTAATGTTAGGATGTAATGAGTTGAGATATGTCAAGAAAACATCCAATTGTCTTGATGTACCATCAAAACATACTAAAATGTCATCGACATATCTCACCCAATACAAACATTTATTAAAAAGGTTGTTTTTACTAATTTTCTGTTCTAAATTATCTAAGAAAATTTCGGCGAGTAATGGACTTAGAGGATTACCCATTGCTAAACCGTATGGCTGACTATAAAAGGATTTGTTAAATTGAAAGTAATTTTGATCCAAACAAACTTTTAATAAGCTTAATATTTCGGCGGAGATTACTGGATTGACACCCCTTGATGTAAAAAAATTTTTACATCAAGACAATTGGATGTTTTCTTGACATATCTCAACTCATTACATCCTAACATTAAATTCACGTTGGAAGTCGAAGTTAATAAAACGTTAAATTTCCTGGACCTCACAATTTCACATCATACAAACAAATTAGAATTTGACATATACCACAAACCCACCCACACAGATACCACAATTCATTTCAAATCCTTTCACCCCCTTTCTCATAAATTAGCAGCATACAATTCCTTTATCCATAGATTAATAAATACTCCTTTATCCGACAACAAATTTCAAATAGAACTTAACAGAATTTTAAAAATTGCTTCAAATAATGGTTTCCCTTCAAAATTAATAATGAACATTTTAAATAAAAAACAAAAACAAAAAATCCTTCAACAAATATTCCCGTTATCTAACAGTAAATCCAATTCCACCTATTGCTCATTTACTTATATTGGCCCCCCCTCTGATTCGGTTAAAAAAGAACTAATGTCACACAACATTTCAATAGCATATAAAACAAACAATTTATTGCATAAACACATCAACAACGCTAAAGATAAGATCGAAAACAACAGAAAATCTGGTGTCTACTTGTTAGAGTGTGGTGATTGCCCAAAGGTTTATGTAGGACAAACAGGCCGTAGCTTTGAAGACAGAATATCAGAGCACAAAAGAAGCTTCATCAACAAAAAGACTTCCTCAACATATGCCAACCATCTCATGGATTCAGGACACGCATTCAACGAGAAGTTCAAAATATTACATATTTGCAACAAAGGCAAGAAGTTGAACCTGCTCGAACAACTAGAAATAAACAAATTCAACAAACGCGGCATCCTCCTCAACGACCAACTAGACGTTAATAATTCCCCACTAATTAACATATAACTTTGACTCCTCTCCCCACTTCAAAATATTAGTATATAAGATAACATTGTAGTCTCGAACACCCATTAATCATCTGCCTGATGAAGCCACTGTGTGGCGAAACATATGTCGCAGTTCCGACATTAAAAGTAGTGAAATTACAAAACAAGTGTTTTATTTACCTTATATATATAATGGAATTTCACCAAGTATCAGCCTCGTCAATTCAAAATTATTTCTGCTCTTTAACAGATGTACTAGACGGGTTAGGGATTTTCTTGATGCGAGTTTTCCAAATCAATAGATTGGACGCAGAGGATTCATAAAGTGGCCTGCTTGTTCTCAGAATCTTATCCCATTAGAATTTTTTCTTTGGGGTTATCCAAAATCACGTGTTAACGTTAAACTACCAACACGCTTGCACTAATTAAGACAAAGAATTATTGATGAATTTAAACTAATACGTAGTGAAGTCTTGAAAAGAGAGACTCAATAATTTGTTAATAGGCTGGCATGTAGCCTAGAAGTGAACTTAAAGCAATTTAAACATTTGATTTAATTTTGTTTAAATTATTGTTCTCGTTAGTCTAAAGCAAATATACAGTGTGTCTGCTTAAGTTCGCACCATATGGAAAACTTTTTTATTATTAATTTTACGAAAAAAAGTTATTCTTTATAAAAAGTTCTGCTTGATCCACAATTTTAAATACAATCATCAGATTACGAGTAATGTCAAAAAATATGAATTCTTCTCAAGAGTAAAGTACCTTTATTTGTGACAATATCGAAAATTATAATTATGAAAAGTTGTTCGGAATGAAAACCTATGTTTTAATATGCAATTATATCCAATTACATGAAAAAAATTTATTTTCTTTTTTTTATCTACAATAACAATGCAAATGTAACTGTAGTTACGTGAAATCTAGGATGCACTGATAAACAAATGTTTTCTTGATAGCAAGAATTGTTTGACAGTGAACGTCAAATAAAATTTGTTAACATGCCGGTAATATTGAGTGTGGAAGAAAAAGTAAAAAAGTAGCAATTGTTTTACTCGTTGATACATAACAAAATTAATTTATTTTACAATAATTATCAATTACATATTAGAATACATCAATTAACTATTGCTTCAACGTATTCGCCTTTTCTCACAATACAGATTTCCGTTCTAGAAGAAAATTCCCTCAAAACATTTCTAATTATATTCGGAGTTATACCCTGAATTGTTTCCATAATAATTGTTTCCAAATGATCTACGTCTGCAAATGGTCTGTGTTGATATACCTTTTCTTTTAAGTAACCCCATAAGAAACAATCTAATGGGGTTAAATCTGGCGACCTAGCTGGCCTAGAAATATCGGAATATCTATGAATTAACCTTTCATAAAAGATATTTTCAAGATATTGCCTTACTTCCATCGTACTATGGCATGTTGCACCATCCTGCTGGTACCATACCTGTTGCCGTTCATGTCTTGGAAGGTCACGAAGAAAATCATGCAACTGATTTTGTAACAAATTTAGATATCGTTGAGAAGTCATAAATTGTCGAAAGAAAAAAGGGCCAATTATTTTATCCTTGTAAATGGCGCACCAAACGTTAGTTTAAAAAAAATATTGATTGCGAGTTTGAATCGTAAAGTGAGGATTGGAGTCAGACCACCATCGACAATTTTGCGAAGACACTGTTCCATTAGACGTAAATGTAGCTTCGTCAGAAAACATTATTTTCCTAGCAAAAAAAGATCGTCTTCTAGCTTTCCTTGGAAAAGAAAACAAAAATCTAGTCATCTGTCGTAGTCCCCAGGTTTTAAAGTATGGATATATTGTGGTTTATATGGATGTAACATGATTTCTTTAAAAAATTTTGATATTGTATCTTTACCAATTTTATCTGGAAGCGAAGATGCCCTTTCTCGCAGAGACAATTTAGGTTTTTCCACTACAGATAACATTACATTTAACTTCATCTCCTCACTTGCAACAGGTTTTCGACGTTTGTTTGTGAATTTATTTTTAACATCTCCACATGTTTTGAATTTTTCCATAATTCTCATTACTGATGTATGATGTATATTTTTCCCTGGATGTCTGTTATTAAAAATTTCAGCTGCTTTACGATAAGTTTTATAATTTTCACCAACGATTAAAACAATTTCTATTTTTTCTTCCACATTTAATATAACTGGCATGTTAACAAATTTTATTTGACGCTCACTATCAAACAATTCTTCCTATCAAGAAATCATTTGTTTATCAGTGCATCCTAGATTTCACGTAACTACACTTACATTTACATTGTTATTGTAACGGGTGTCCAACAATTATTGCAGTCCCGGGTGGCGTTGGAATAAAAAACGTAGGTCGATTCTTACATGTTGCAAATAAATGAACTGCACATTTTTAATGCACATTTAGGTTATGTTTTACAATTAACATGTCAGTTCATTTATTTGGCACATGAAAGAATTGACCTACGTTTTTAATTCCAACGCCACCCGGGACTGCAATAATTGTTGGACACCCGTTAGATAAAAAAAAGAAAATATTTTTTTCCCATGTAATTGGATATAATTGCATATTAGAACATAGTTTCTCATTCGGAACAACTTTTCATAATAATAATATTCGATATTGTCACAAATAAAGGTACTTTAATCTTGAGAAGAATTCATATTTCTTGACATTACTCGTATACGACCTAAAAAATTTGATATCTGATGATTGTATTTTAAGTTTTGGACCAAGCAGAACTTTTTATAAAGAATAACTTTTTTTCGTAAAATTAATAATAAAAAAGTTTTCCATAAGGTGCGAACTTAAGCAGACACACTGGATATATTTATTTTACAATTAAAAGTGAGTTATTTCTCGTTTTTTACATACTAAACCCAGTATGTACAAATTCGAAATAAGCTGCTCTTTAAAAATCTGCAGAATTATACAGAATAACCCATTTGAATTTAAAAAGTTGAGGGTATTTCCGGTTAAACTGGAAGTATATTATTAATAGAAAGATGTATATCAAATTCATTTTGTCCAATTCTACTTACCTGCAAAATTTCAAAGATGTAGTCCGTTTTGTTTTAAAGATATTTACTTGGTTCCATACTTTATCTAAACCTTGTATATATATCTAATCATTAGAAAATAAAGTGTCAAGAAAGGTTACAACAGTGTTAGTTATAAAGAAAATTATTAGACTTTAAATAATTATTATGCCAGAATGTACAATTAATAATTATAAAAAAAATATTTCTTTAATATTTATAATCTACCTGGTTAGAGCTTTCTAATTAAAGCACTCACTAATACACTTATTTAGAAATACCGCTAGAGCAATAAACTTAATCATCCATAATTGATGACTCGCCGCAGGAAATGTGTTTAGTAAGCTCAATATATTTTTATTTACCTATAATTGGTCATATGGAAAAATCAATCATCGCCGATGATAAACGCCCAACAGGAAATTTACAGCATTCAACCCCTTAATTTTACAATGCCCTTTGACGTAAAATATTGCGTGAAACGAACGACTGGGGACTCAATTCGAATGGCAGTACCTGGTGTGATTCCGCTGTCAGTGTCATTAGATGATATTTATGACGTCTATTATATAAACGTGTACCTTTGGCCATACAACGGCGATGATTTATAACTACCTAAATATTAGCATGATGATACCGGTTAAATATTTACGTTTAATAATACGTTATTGTCAGCCACTCGATTTCGGTTGACAGGAAAATGCTTGATTTACCTAGATTAATTGGATAGATATTTCGAGGATTAATTAATCAAGCAAAAATCACATTTCGAATGTGAGATATTATTGAAATCAATAGTCTGTTTATTCGAAATACTGTCAATTATTTTAATAGCACATGCTGTAAAATTGACTTTATCTACGCTGCTATTTTTTTTATTAAAGCAAATATTTGTTTTTACAAAATTACGGTACAGATATAAATGGAACATACGATAATTAACAAGGAAGTATTCCAAATTAAAACTTATAAGAAATATCAACAAATAAAATTTGGTTAAAATTTTAAACTACCGGCAATTTTTTTTATTTACTAAACAATTCGTTATTTTTAAATTCAGATAACGTACTTTACTTAATTTATTTTGAAATATTGCTTCCTTAAAATATTCTATAATTATAGTAACCACATGCCTTTATATTCCTTTTAAGAATAGCTAATTTCTTTTTATATAAAGATGGTGAATTCGACTGAATGTGGTTAAATATTTTTTCAATTTAGTGTATAGTCGTCTTTAAATTAAAAATTTCATATTTTCATTAAGGGAAATTCCATTAAATTACAAATAAAAAATATTTAAATGTAATATAGAGAGACAAAGACAAATTAAACAAAGTATTACAATATATGAACTATATCATGGATTATCTTTTAAATTAAATTTAAAACTTGTCACCAAAGAATTAAATAAATCAAACAACTTATTGTTAAAGGCAGCCAACATAAAATGATTCTCAGCATTATATGTTGCAAAATTTGCCTAGGAATGCAAATATTAAGAATATTTTTTGATCTAGGGGAATACGTTCAAACCGTTTGAAAATTTAGTTTTTGATAGATTAATTAATTAACTACTAATTAATTTTTGCCCATTTTTTACAACATATATTTGTAGATCAGACAATGCATCAGTAATATTTCCTTGAATATCTGCTCTACTCGGTTTATATTCAGCATGTTTTAAAACTTAGTTTAGCACACTTCCAATTCAGCTTATATTATATTAGATATGACAGATGTGCATCAATGATAACTTAACTTCAATAACTCGTCTTAAACTTTGGCTTACGTATTTATATTAGCTTAGGAGCAACGTATTTATCTAATTGTTAGGATAGAATAGACACAGATAGAAATGCACATATCAAATGTTGATTCCAAGATTTAAAGATATGCTAATAATCCTATTAATCACGTATGAAATATTTCGTAAATCGGCTTACATAAAAAATACTCTGTATATTATCCTGTCCTGTAATATTTTAACTTTCTCAAAAACATCTTGTATAGAATTTTTTATATATTGTTGATTTTGTAGGTGTGATTTAAATTATCTCCATTTAAATATCAAAATCACATTCATCCGAAACGAAGAAATCTGCCATTAAATCCACAAATTTCTATTCATTATTAGCAATTTTATTAGTATCGTATGTTGGTATTTTCTCTTTAGTTAGCTAAAATAAATCCTCTCGTAATGACAACTTACTAGTTTTATACAAAATCATAATATCGTAATTGTTGACAAGTTAATTTTTAACATTAATTGATTTAATTTAGTATGTACTCCACCACAATTCTAAAAAGTGTAAATTGAATATTGATTTACAGCTGCAGTATTAATGAAAATAAAATAATGAATATCTAGTTTTCTAATATTTTTCCACTATTGGATCATGTCTCTTCTATCTGCTTTTGATACCCCGCATATAGGCTTTAGTCCGATCACGGGAGTCGCAGTACCTTCCCTGGCAAATATATCGGCATGTTCTAGACCTATTATAATTGACCTGATGCCCTTGGCCAATTGGTTCAGAGCTTGTTTACAGTTCCATGAAACTTTTCAATTGAAGCTGTACGCTTTGAGCATTTGATTTATTATTGTTTATCCATTCGCAGCCATTCTTCGTACAAACCTGATCACATCTTTCTAAGTATATTGTTTGAGCCTATAAGACTGATGGACCTTTTCCGAGAGGAACTGATTCAATGTATTTAGGCCTGTTTTCATGCATTAGTAAGATTACCGAGTTGTGTTTTAGTTTTTGATTCGATTCAGAATAATCACCATCATCAAATTTGTTTGTAGGAACTCTGATTTAATCAAGTTCAGAATTTTTGAATATTTCGATATATATCCTGTACCATGCCAGTCCAGACTTATTGCACTGATTAGACCTTTCTAATTTGTTCAGAGAGGCGAAGTAGGTCCAGTAAAGGTTCAATTGCTTCAGAGGGGGTGCATAGCTTCCATGATACCAAGACAGGCCATTCTCCATTCACAGTAATGATTCTTACTACTATTAGTAAAAGATAACACTAAAGTTTGTCAGGATACACATTGAAGCCTTTCCTCAGACACTATTTTACTATGGTATTGGGCTAGGCACAATGTGATGTAATGACAAGTCCTATGTCGACGCATAACCTTGCGTACAATAACACTAGAAAACTCAACAGGAATTTATTTAAAACTCTTTAGGAAGGATGTTTGCAAACTAAACCCAAATGCTACAGAACAACAATGTTCTGCTTTTTGAATACGAGGGCTGAATAATAATAATAATAATCCAGGAGAATACTCTATTCTCAAGGTAACTGCTTCGATTTTGTAAGCCTCCATGACACCAGCCTCCTTTTCAGCCGTCGTTGGTTAAGATTAGTAAACGGTACCACAAAAGTTTTGTCAAGATTCACATAGAAGCCTTCCCTCAGACACCAATTTACTATGGTATTAAAGGCGTCTTGGGCTAGAAAAAATTTGATGTCATGACAATTGCCATGTTGACGGCATAACCTTGTGTACAATTACGCTGATGATCTTGGTCGATAGATCATCAGCGTATCGTCCACTTCCTTATACTATAGAAGGGCCGATAGAACCTCGCTTTGCTCTTTTGCTATGGTTATCGTTTCCTTTGGTAGTACACATATGTAGAGCCTGGAAAGTGCTTCTTTAGCAGAACACTTTGACATTGTTTAAGTTCCTGTGCATATCTCCTATCCAGGTCTTTAATTAAACTGATGTTGTAATGATCTTTGAATGATCTCCATAATTTTCTTTTAGATTTCCTCCACTTCTTGATATATTATGTCGACAGTTGTAGTTTATAAGCATTACAATTGCCTGTTTCCTTTCCACTGTTAAAAGTTTTCCTGGCTTGTATCTTAAGGCAATCTACGTCCTTGTTCCACAAGGGCACATCCTTGGAAGGATATCTCCTTTTTAGCGGACAACTGAATTCATACGTCATTAAGATGCTCTTTCTGAGCAAAGGGGCTGCTACACCTAGCTCTTCTGAAATTTTTATATTGAGGTAGAGATTGTAAGTTGCCCCACTTAAGCACTCTCCAGAGCTCTGTGCTCCTCGGTTTCTTACACTGCATTGCATCTTCCTGTGTGGCCTCTAAGTCGAACTCAATCTGCAGATGGTTCGACAAAGAGGGTTCTTTTTTGCCATGCATGCAATTTTGAATTGTGCTTGCTATGAAGGCGTTAGCTAAAAAGATGTCCAACACCTTCTACCTGATTGTTTTCAGAAAGGTAGGCCCGCTATTATCGAAATAGTTAGAAATAATAAATTCAAAAAAATCCTTATCACTATTATTAATGTCCGTGCTGCCCATATGGGCATTGACATCACAGCCAAGGAGGAGGTATATGTTGCCTCTTCTGCACTAGGAGTACCCCATGAGCTTACCTACATCCCTGGTGGTGGTTTGCTTTGTAATCTCAGAAAGTAGGCCGAGACAAAACCAACTTGCATCATCTTGATGGGAATTTCTACTAGGGCCGCTGCTAGGTCACCTGTGGTGAATTCTGGAATGAATGTATAATTAATGTCTTTTCTGAGTATTAGAACTACCCTCGGAGTAATGCAGACCATTTTATACACTCAACTACAATTGTCTTGGCGTAAGCCTCTCACCTTTCCTTTAGTGATTTGGCTTTTCTGAATCTTGATAAAGGTAACCTGATGCTGCTTTAGACTGATTGCGATTCAATTGGATTAAGCGCCATTTGTGTGGTCTATACCCCAGTGGAACCACCATTAAACTTTTTTGTGGTTTTTTGCCTTTAGGAGGAACCTTTCTCGGTTATCCTCGAGCGGCTGGACAAGGACGAGGCTCTTCTGGTCGCTTTGCTCCCTTCTACCCTTGGATTTTAATTTAACCTGATCAAATCGGTAGTCGATAAGCCTGGCTTCTCCACCTTGTCATTCTGGGCCTCAACCAGTGACATTATCTTATAATTTGTGTATCCCTCGCTATTAATAAAAGTGGCCAGTCAGGACTTTAGTGTAGCTTCTCTGCTTCTTCCGTTATGATTATATTGGCTTTAGCTATCGAATGTGGCATGGTCAGAACATTATAGTGGTAATAAGTCATTATGCAAAGCCTTATAGGATTCTACCTGTTTTAATGTTTAGTGTTGCCTCGCAGTAATATAATAATAGGGGCAATCATTCCTTTACACGAGCTTCCTCTAGCTCCATCCGGCTCATTGATCTGGGCGATGAAACCACTGTTAGCAACAAGTACGATATGTCAGATCAGATGGTTATTAAACCTAGGGAGACCTAGCATTATTAAACCTAGTGCAAGCTACTACAGACGGAATAAGTTTATGACCCCCTATCCCTCAAAACCTAATAGACTTGGAGGCCGAAAAAGCCAAGGTATGCCGAAGAGTTTGTCCAAATGAGGACGATAGATCTTTTCGGAGCACCTAGTTACTCTATTAGAGGGGAACCTATACTGTAGATTGTAATGGGTCCCAGAATCTCACCACAGGATAATCCTAATGTACTTTACATCCTATTGGGGTCATCGTAGTGGTAAATCGGTGGTAGGATCCGGAGTCCCCATATCACGAAAAGGCGCATTCTTTTGTAAGAGCGGCTTAAAATATAAATCAGAAACACTGATCTTTTTTTTTTTGGAAACTACGATGTTATCGTGGAAGAAAATAGAACATTTAAAGGGAAATTGAACTCCCGAATAAAATAATTCAAGAATTAATTGCTAAAGATAAACATTGAAGTACTAAATAGAAAATTATTACATTAATTCTAAAGCCAAACACGGCTAACAAATAATATACATTTGCGGAGCATAACGACACCTATAAAACTAAAAGCAAAAGCAAATTGATAGTTTATTATGTCCAATATTTCTAATTAATTTTGTTTTGTTATTAAAATTATTTTAAATAATCTAATTCTTTCTGTATATATATTATTAATTTAAAAATAATAAAAATATAATTCTTGCATATACAGGGTGAGTTTTTTTCGATGTTCTCTATGGGGATCTCGGAAACTATAAGAGATAGAGAAACAGTTAAATGGGGAAAGAAGTGTAGATTTACGAGACGAATAAAATTCCACTTTCAAAGTTTTCAAAAAAGTCAAGGGTAACTAGATATTTTGAAAAAAGTAAAAAGTGTCAATTTTTTCAAATCAATATATCTCGGTTATTATAACAGATAGAAAAAAACTGCAAAGGACAAAGTTTTAGACAATTTTATGTAGATTAATAAAAAGTAGTCAGAAATTTTTTATCGCCATTATTTTCCGAGATATGATGCAAACTTACATTTTTTTAAATGGAAACCATAGTTGGCTATGGCCTCATTCAAAAGGTATTTTTTTTCTCTTTAATCCAATATGACATACGACATAGTTATTTCTAAAATTAAGTGAGTTATAGCCATTATAAATTTTATTATAAATAAAAAATGGGTAGCCATGAAAAAGATGAAAGTAAAACAAATGCAGTTGTTTATAATAATAGCAATATTGTAATTATTGGTTCTACAAAGTTAAATAAAAATGAAAAACCAGCATAAGAATAATATTTTTGTAATTATTAAATGGCCTTCTGTATGTGGTATAAACCCATTTGTCAAGAGGGTAAAACGTTTCTTACAAAAATATTATGAACGGATGAATCGCGATTTACTAATTGTGCTATTTTTAATCGCCACAATGAATATAAATGAACTTAAGAGAATCCACGAAAAGTTTTACAGAGAAAACTACAAATTAAATTTGGGTTTAATCCATGGTGTGTTTGGATTAATAATTCTCGGTCTATATGTTTTTGAAAGCTCACTAAGTGAAAATGATTACTTTCATTTTCTTCAGAAAATATTTGAAGATACGCTCGATTGTTTAAATTTATCATTACAAGCAAGATTGAAATGGTTCCAATATGACGGTGTTCCACCTCATAACATGTTGGCTTTACATATTATTTAAATGATGCTTTTCCTAACTCATAAGTGGGAAGAAATAAACCAATCCCAGGGCCACCTAGATCTCCCGATCTTCGCGTTTTAGAATTGTTTCTGTGGGGTTATGTAAAAAACAAAATATATGAAAAATCATATCAATCTGTGGAGGATCATAAACTAGTTGTTATTGAAATATTTAATTAAATTTACATGAGAATAATCAAAAAGCCATAAATTCAATTTTAAAAAGATATAATTTATGTCATAATAGTATTAATATTGGACTCTTTGTCCATATTTTTTTAATATTAAAATGTCTCTCCCATTGATATATTGATAATTACAGAATTACTTTATGCAGTTGTTTCATTTGGTTTATCTCTGTAAAACTAATAATTACAATATTGCTAATATTATAAACAATTGCAATTGTTTTACTTTTATCTTTTCCATGGCTACCCATTTTTTATTTATAATAAAATTTAAAATGACTATAACTCACTCATTTTTAGAAATAACTATGTCGTATGCCATATTGGATTAAAGAGAAAAAAATTACCTTTTGAATGAGGTCACAGCCAACTATGGTTTCCATTTAAAAAAATGTAAGTTTGCGTCATATCTCGGAAAATAATGGCGATATAAATTTTCTGATTATTTTTTATTAATCTTCATAAAATTATCTAAAACTTTGTCGATTGCAGTTTTTTTCTATCTGTTATAATAACTGAGATATATTGATTTGAAAAAATTGACACTTTTTACTTTTTTCAAAATATCTAGTTACCCTTGACTTTTTTGAAAACTTTGAAAATGGAATTTTATTCGTCTCGTAAATCTACACTTCTTTCCTCATTTAACCGTTTCTCTATCTCTTATAGTTTCCGAGATCCCCATAGAGAACATCGAAAAAACTCACCCTGTATATAATCAATTAATATTAATTAATATTATCTATCAATATTAAATTTCAAGTGAAATTTGAGCGTATCAAATAAATTAGAAACTAATTCAAGTAATTGCGTCTGGAAGTCGAAAGGTCCGAGTAGAATGAATAAAAAGTTTCAAAAGAATAATTAAAATTCCCCATTCGCCCTGAAAGAGATCACCATCCGCACACCATTACACACTAACTAAATTGCAAAAGAAACATGCTCTGCATTTGTTCTCGCATTTTAATGTCATTTACTTTGCAATGACTGCGAATTTTAAGTACGACAACGACGAAAAGGGAAACATTTTAATCCACTCCACGGCCGAACCGGGACAGCGATGCACTGAAAAAAATTATATAGGCATTAGGCCTTAGGATAAAGCACCAGATACGTATTTAATTTCGTTTCAGATTTGAATTACATTTTGGACCACTCGCCCGTTCCCTAATATAAATTTCCGCCCTCGTTTTCACACGTACAGTTTACTTCTCTTTATTAAGCGCCCCGTGCGGAAGTTGATGAAACCTAACTTCCGAAATATGCAAAAGATAATGAAGGGTTAATAAATTAGCAACGAAGATAGGGGCTAAATGAATTAATGGTAATTTTAGTACGTTTTGAACTGGTATAATCCTTAATCTATGTATTTTATGAAGGTGATTTTAATTTAAGGTAAAATTATAATAACAAATTTCACTACTTATTAATAAGAGATTCTCGACTTTTATGGGTACATGTAAATTAGACAAATGTATTTAATATTTATTAAGGTTAAGCTTTTGTTGTCTAATTTATTTTTTAATTAAATTATGAGGATAATCGTTATCAAGAGCAGAAGAATGTATGATTTTAATTTCATTGTTAGGTGATTCGTCGGAAGTGGAATAGATTTTGTTCCATATATCACGATTTCAAATTTTGGTAAGTATGTCTAGATTTATTAGCTATAAATGTATCTTTGAATTGATTGATTGATGAGGCACTTAGGTGTTGAAAATCCATACTTAATATTGAGATAACGCAATTGTTTGATTTTCAAATATTGGTTTATTAAACACTAGATATGATTCGCCACACTGTGGCTTCTTCAGGTGAAGTAAATATACAAAAAAAAATGTAGATTGTTTCTTATATATTATTTCAGGTTGGCGGGGGTGAAAATATTTTTAGTAGAGGGGAATTTGATAATTCCGTTTGTTTGTTCAGTAGATGGCCGGTGTGTAGATAGCGATTGATTTCTAAATTTTCTAATAGGTTTAGTTTTTGTCCTTTTCTTTCTTTATGTAGAATCTTGAAGTCTGGGTTGTATGTATGATTTTCTGCTAGGAGATGGTTTGCGTACGTTGACGATGTTTTTTGGTGACTGAATGTAGAGAGGTCTAAAAATTTATATTAGTCCACCGAGAAATTGTAATAGTAGCTGTACTAAAAATATACTAAGTGACAGAAAACAGAACTCCCAGTGATACAGATGAATTTTGGATCGCTTTTTTCTTTTCACCAAGTCAAGCGTAAATATAAAATTTTATCAGTGTTCGGATTTCTATGTCACTTAGTATATATATGGGATTTAGTTGGGTTTTATTTAATTTTTTTTTAGTTATATTGTGCCTGCTTATAAAGAGCAGCTCATTTTGTTTGTAAAACTTGTTTTAAATTGTTATCTACAAGGATATTAATTAATATTCATAAAATATAACTGGATTGACGTGACAGTGAAAGTTTTCGCTTTTCTGCCCAAATGCAGGATTCATTATTTTTGTGAGGTGTACTTTTTAGGTGATCATACATTTCTTCTTCACTTGTATGTTGCAAATTTCACATGTCATGACAGCTGACAATGATCTCTTCTTAGCATTTGAGGTAGTAAGATATTCTTCCTACACAAAAGTTCTCCTTATGACGCTTGCAAATGTCTTACTACAGTCAGGAAATCAAGGGCAATAATTAAACAAATTTTAGTTGAACATAGTGTTGGTACTTCTTGTGAAAATCAGAATATTGAAACTAGTTACCCTTGAGTGATATCATTTTGCTTCTCCTTCAGTTAAATTAGACTTGAGTAAAGCAATATCATTTACAAGCTAATCTTCGTTGGTATCAATTATGTCCGTATCTATATTAAATCAATTTGATAGCTTATAATAAAGCAGCTCATCAATGTCTCATATATTTGGACTAGCCATTTTTGAAAATAAATACTTAGCGTCAAACTAAAACACTGGCTTGGCAAAACAGTACTAATTATGTTATACTAACACAAATTATCAAAACAGTTTAGGAGTACCTCAATCTAAAAAAAAATTGTGTGTGCCTGACGGTAGGCGAGCCCCTGCACGCAATATGTCTCTCCATTTGGCCCACTCAGATTTTTTTCTTAACAACTACGATATATCTCTGACTGTGGGAAATATTCAAGAGCCTTTCAAATTTTTCGGAAAATAGGAACACCGATGATTGTGTTGTCCATAAAAGTGGTCTCTTATTACAATAGACATAGATCAGGTGTTTTCACCACTACGTCATTATACATCCCAATGCCTTCGGGATGCGACCCTGCACCACACGTTTTCAGTATCCGGAAACATAGAAATTTCAACGCTATAGCAAGCAGACAATCTGTCTCTCTACTACGTAGTCTTCGTACCATCACTAGATTTTTTGTGCATTGCAAATAAATGGATACATACAAAAATTAAGGCTTGGAAAGCATACCAAGTGTTTTTTTTAAGTTAAGGTGTTATTTGAAAATTAAGGTCAATTGGAGGTCAAAGTCATTTGAAAGTCAAGATCACTTAAAATCCAAAGTTATTCGGATATTAAGGTCCATTGGATATCAAGGTCATTTGAAACTCAAGGTCATTTGAAGGTCAAAGATATTTAAGTGTCAAGGTCAATAACCTTGAACTAACCGACTCTATAACCTCTTCATGATCCTTCAAGGTCTGAAGAGGTTCTAAAATAGGTTTGTTGTTCCTACTGGCAGCAGCTATTGGTTATCTTATTGTTAACATATGAAGCTTCTACGTTATACATTTTGAAGTATTAAATGTACTACTTAGTTAATTTCTTTGTATAACAGATATATAATTGTATTTGTTGAATTGGTTCGAGAAGTATGTTGTCCCTCTACGCGCGAAATCACTGTCTGATTTGTTTATCAATAAAATTTTATTATATTCAACGAGTTATCATCATTTACCAAAATAACATAAAAATGAACGTACCATGGTCCTTCAAACCAAATGAGTAAACAGTAACTTTGATTTATGTGGAAAACCGCGAAAGATTAGTCGTAAAAACCTGTGTTCGTGACTGACTTATACAATAGAGCAAGAATTAAATTCTCTACGCAGCCACTGATTTTGAAATATCTCACCTACAGTGGATTTCGATCTGGAAATCGACATCTCCAACGAACAATGTGAGTTTATAACAACTTATTATAAACTTGTTGGGAAAGCGAAATAAATCCCGAAGAAAGTGTTATCCTTAGTATCTCCTGCATCCAGACTCAATACAGAGAACCCTGAAACACGATAACGAAAACTTCCAGTGATAGAAATTCAGACATTCACAGGAAAATAAGAACAATGGCCAGAAATCTATGATTCGTTTACTTTACTGATTCATAATGTCGCTAAAAAACATCGAGAGATTTCATTTCTCCATTAAGAGATGAAGTAGCGTTAATTCTGAAAACATTGAAACTCTCAGATGCGGGCCACATACTCGGCTGGCAATTAATTCAAAAGCGCTATTAGAATGCACATTTTTTTCGTAAATCACAACGTGTAGGAACTCTTAAACCTAGTGTCAATAAAAAAAGAACAGTTCCTCAAGGCTCCGACAGCTAGCTGTGCCACGAAAGTCAACGAAAACTTTCGTCATGAAAAATGAAATAAAAAAAGTGTGCAATGTGTAATCGACTACATATGATATATCTTTGTCCTGATTTTCGCAAACTTAGTACAGTAGATAGACAAAATAAAGCGAAACAGAGTAAATTATTTTATCAACACTACTCATGTTAATAGAAGATCAAGACGGAAATGGGCATTGTGTAGTGCATTATTAGATTCCGGTAGTCAGGCGAATTTAATAACAAAGACGTGTGCAAAACGTTTAGGACTTAAGCAAGCTCCAATCACAAGCATAAGAGGCAACAGAACGAAAATTAAAAGTGCAGTGCGTGTTAACATTGAGTCCCGAATCTCATCTTTTAACGCAAAAAAGATTACTAGCATTAGTGGCAAAATACCTACTTCCAAATTTGACGGAAGAAATTTAAAGAATTAAAAAAAGTTCCACCTTTGTCGGGACATTGATCTACTTTTCGGCGCCGCAATACAAAATTTGGATGAATTGTGTTAGGTCACGCGACGTGAATGGCCGATGAAAATAATCCTATGAAATATCGCTGAACGACATCTAGATGGTCGGTACGCCGTTCAAGGACGATTAATTCGCAATCATGTTGAGGATGAGAATACGACAATTTGTCAAGACGACGGATGTTAAGAAGATATACAGTCAAGTGGAAGTGCGGCCTGAGGACAGGAAATTCCAAAGTATTTGGCAGAGAGGATCTCTAGAGGATGAATTAGTATCATATGAGCTCACCACTTTATTCTTTATTCTTTATTATATCTTTGCACTCCTTTCTTAACAAAATAAATATCACAAAACATATATTGCAAAATAATAAAATATACTCAAAATTTTGGCTGAAGGGAGGACGGGCGGAGTTCACTTCTTTGAAGGATCTTCCACTGTGACATATAGTGCCTCCGCTGACTATTAGGCAATTCGTTACCTTCATGAACTCTCCCAATTAGAAACAAACAATTGATAGTCTAATGTGCTTATCAGAATTTTATGTGGCCGATCTAATTTTCGGAGCTAGTACCCTCCTCACAAAGGAAAGATTTAATTTATTTTCAATAACTCCGTGAGGGACTCGATTGATAGACAACGTTAACCAATAGAGAAACTGACGTATAAGTATCAAGAAACAATATGGAACACTTAAACCGTCATAAAATGTATTAAAATCCTTTAGTTCGTTGTAGAAAATTAAATAATAAATTTAAAAATACGAAAACATTTCGTGAATCTACAACAATGAGTCTTACTAAGACTACAAAACAAATTAATTTGAAACAACTACTTCTCTAGCTAATAGTTCGACAGACATTGAATAATGCAAATTAATTTGCGTGTTACAAATAGTACAACTATCAAAGCAACACTAGTTTGAACGTATTTCTTTCTGTAAAATGAACTAAAAATGATTTAATGTACGTTAAATAATTTGTGAGTGACTATATTATGATAAATTTGGAACAAAAAAATTAATTTAAGTTGATGTAATTAAAATTATTTTAATTACATCAACTTAAATTAATTTTTTTGTTCCAAATTTATCATAATATAGTCACTCACAAATTATTTAACGTACATTAAATCATTTTTAGTTCATTTTACAGAAAGAAATACGTTCAAACTAGTGTTGCTTTGATAGTTGTACTATTTGTAACACGCAAATTAATTTGTATTATTCAATGTCTGTCGAAGTATTAGCTAGAGAAGTAGTTGTTTCAAATTAATTTGTTTTGTAGTCTTAGTAAGACTCATTGTTGTAGATTCACGAAATGTTTTCGTATTTTTAAATTTATTACTTAAACCGTCACTTTGAACTACAAGTGTTGCCCCCAAGTTAAAACAATAGTGATTAGAAAATATCCAGAATATATGTTCGATTAATAGAATCCACGACAACCACATCAAGACTTGGACAATTTAGTACTCCTGGAATGATCCACTACCAGATTTAATTGAACATTGGAAATCTGATACTAAAATCTCATGTATCATAAGTTAAAGCGATAACTGTACTTAGACTCGAACTTTGTACCGTTATGCTATTAGCTGAAATTTATATACGCGGGATCAGAGCTCTTAATATTACAATTTCCGGTCAATACTTTTACACTGATTCAAAAATTGCGTTATCTTGGATTAAATCGGAATGAAAAAGATTGAAAACTTTTATAGTCAACCGCATCAGTGAAATTCAACGACAACCGGACCCTCGTGATTGGCAATTTGTAGTATCCTGTTATAACCCCATGGAAATCATCAATCGTGGTGTAGCCTCCGCATTTCTAAAGGATAATGAGTTGTGGTGAAACGGACCTGCTTTCATTCTAAACAATATTCCCGTGCAAGCTTGTGGTAGTTAATTCTGAGAATTACTAGAAATCTACCAGTGTTTTAGAATATGTAATGCGGTTTTTATGTTTATGTTTATGTTTATTTATCTTTAGCTTTCTTTCCAAAAAAATTAATACATATGAATATACACAAATATAAAACAAAACGTACAAAAGTTTTGGTTGGAAATAAAACTAAAGGACAACTAATAATACCCGAATTGGAAAACGCCACTATCTTACTGCTGAGACGATTTCACTTGAAACTAAATTAATTATTCTGCCAATCATAGAAATATAACTAGTTTGAAATATTATTAAGCATTTTTTAAATAAATATTGCATCATATTTGTTTGTTGTAATATATTTTGTAATCTTTGTAATTAAAGTACACATTTTACATTTACAATGAAATTTAATCCTTTAAAATTACTTTCTTTATCCGCACCAAAATATAAAATAACTTGCACTGAACCAATTATAGGACATAATGAAAACGGAGATGAAACGTAATGAAAATCTCGGAATTGTATACACTCGTTGTATACTAATAATCCAAATTTAAAAATACGTTGCGAACGCATGAAAGGTGAAATAACAGTCGGAACATAAAAGATCAAATTAATAATTACTCCCATTCCAGAGGTATGAAACCCGCACAATGGCGAGCTCTATTTTTCACCCTCTGGATGGGAGCCACAATGTAAGTGTAATTTATAAGATGCCAAATGAAGTGAAAAGGTTTAAATTGATATTGGGTGAAATATTCAGAGTCGGAAACCAAACGCGCGATTAGGTAATTTATCATAAATTGTGCACAGTCATAAAAAAATATTTTTTACGGAGTAATGTACCGAAAGGCTTCGGGTTGCGTTGTGAATTGTTATTAATCGAAACGTGATTTGGGAGAGCTACTGAAAGTTAATTAATTTTTTTCCGTGCGGAATTAATTGAAGAAAGATTATTCGAAACAAATTCGGTAAATTACATTACATTACAAATACATTAAGCTAATTAAAATTCTAAGATAGAAAAAAATAAATATCGGATAAAATAAGATGTAATTTACGCAGTATCGGTGTTTCATTTAAATCTTAAAATTTAAGCAGTATAAGTGCATTCAAGAACATAATTCACGACGAGACGCTAATTACATGGATGAAAACGGTCGCAATACAGGATTAACTAAGCTTTAGTCTGAACAAGACGATCCTCTTAAGTAACAGGCTTCATTATACACTTATATTTAGTGCATCACGTAACGCAAAGCATGATAAAATCAATAAAATACAAGCCGACAGGAAAGTTTACTAACAATATTATATTCCTAAATATAATGAAGCAAAATGTTTATTATTATTTCCTGCAAATATTGACAATATAATTTTAAAAAATAATTCAATTTGATATTTTAATTTAAAGAATGGAATAAATACATTCGAAAAGATTCCCAGTGGAAATGTTTGGTAAATTTACTCATATTTTCCCCAACGAGTTCATTTAAATTTTGGTGACGTTGAGAGGTGAGAAACATTTCCTTTTTCTTGGAAATAAATTAGGGGTGACAAGGTGTATACTTCATACTCCGAGGGTCTGAATACAACATCATATAAATAACCTGTTATTACTTAATTTATCAAACTGTCAGACAACGGAATTATTAATTTAATGCGTCAGTTAGCATGCAACAGTTTCTGAATGTATAACTTACGGTCAAATATTTTAGGAAATTGTAACATCCCCTATAATACATTAACGCTAGAATTCAAATATATAACTTATAATTGATGGTACACTTCAATACACTTCAAACATTCAACAATTTTTTGGCATATTTTGCAGAAATAAATACGTTCAAACTAGTGTTCTTTTGATAGCCTTACTATTTGTAAGACGTAAATTACTTTTGTATCATTCAATATACATCGAGGTATTAGCTAGAGAAGTAGTTGTTTCAAAAGTTATTTGTTTTGTCGTCTTAATAATACTCATTTGTCGTAGATTTACGAAATGTTTTCGTGTTTTTTTTTTCTAATTATTAGATAATTTTCTACAACGTAGAGGAATTTATTACATTTTTATTGATTAAATAGTCTAATAAAATTAGATGATCCTGATAATTTTAATTTTCATTGATATTTAAAGCTGTTTTTCTCTATTTTTAATTCGATTTAACTAGCCATGAATCAAAAAATAATATAGGAATTTTGACGACGGAGGCTTCTACTTCGTTATACATATTTAATTACAAACTTAAACACAATAATCACTTTGTTTTGTATAATAATGGTTTCAATACATCAGCGTATCGTTTTCAAACCGAAAGTTTCAGTTTCGGTTCAAAATATAAATAAATAACGGTTATACAAAACAAAGTGATTATTGTGTTTAATTTTGTGATATAGGAATTTTATGGAAAGGATGCGGAATTAGGGTTTCTTGGTAATTTCTTTAAAGATGATGAGCTTCTTGTGTCAAGGTCCTAGATATGAATTACGGTTACCTATGATTTTGAGAAGAACATCACGTCTTCTTTCTTCGAAGGCTTATAACATAAAAGTACTTTGACGTTAATATGATCAATGCAAGGCCTTATAATGTGCTTCTTTTTGAGCTCTCTTATACTAATTCCCAGTTAAGAGTGCAGTGGGATTGAAAACTCGTACTCCACGTTCCTTTCCAGCTGGTGACTACAATAATCAGGGGTTGGTGTTGAATTTCGTTAAAGTGTCTGAATAATACCAGATAAACTGGTTTTGATGTTTCTATTTGACAAATGTGACTTTAGTAGTCAGTGTTTTTTTTTTTTAATGTGCACTTTGTGGTAGCTGCTGACCCTTAACTTTAATGATTTTCGAAAGACCTTTATAATAAAATGCCCATTTAAAACCAGCAGAGAGATATAGAAGTATATAGAAGTAATGGGCCATAAGCATTACACAACAAGTCTAATATAAAGAAACCAGAGTAAATATAAAAATTTAGAAGTTTCTTACTACATAAATAAATGGAAACTATTATGAGTTGCTTGATACGGAAATTTGATTGCATATTACAATCCATCGAGAAAATAGTAAATTTATAATGCGGACTGGAAAAATGTAATGTATACCAAAAATGTCCATGATTTTATTTATTTCAATAAAAAAAGACTTCATCATTTATGAGTATAGATGTAAAACATGACTAATTTTAATTTATAATAATTAAATCAATATTATTAATTGAACGAGTAGTTTCTAGTTTTCATAATTGGCACATGTAAGGAATATTATATGTGAATTAAAATCAAGCAAAACCAAAGACCTTCATAGTTGGTCTGTCGATCTTATAAAACGTAACGCGTGTCTACAATAAAGCTCTTTACCTTTTGATTAGAGCTTAATTTTTGCGTCCAACAATAAGCGAAACACCTCAGTTTTATATTTACTGGACAAATGAAGCTCTTGTATTTTTCTCGGTAAATGATTGTAAAATTTAATGCATCTGTAAAATGCATTTCTTTCGGTGGTTGATAATTTATGGGCTGGATACGTTATTTCTATTGATCTTGTCTCATATGTATAATTTTTACTAATAGGGCCAAATTTGGATCTATTTTTGAAAAAAAAAATAATCATTTATAAATAAATAAGCTATAAATTGTGAGTATACCGTTCTCCTTAAAAAGTCCTTTGCAAGATTGTCTATATGTTAAGCCAAAAACTGAACCTATAAATCGCTTCTATATTATAAAAATATTTTGTATGTGGCTACTATTTCCCCAAAAAATTATTCCAATGCTTAAAATGCATTCAAAGGAGGCATGGTAAATTATTTTTAGTGACTCTTTATTGAGATATTTTTTTAGAGTATTCATTAAATAGCAGAGCTTCGTTGTTTTCAAGGACAAGTGTTTGATTTTATTATCTGATAATTGAATTAATTCAGGGGCATTTATCTGTGACTGTATTTTTTTTTAAGAGAAAACTTTGTATTTAATCTCAACCGATGTAAGTGATTAATGTATATTATAAATAATATAGGCCCTAGAATGCTACCCTGAGTTATCCCTACATTGCCACCATTACAAATTGTAGATTTAAATTGCACTCCACCTTCTACTATAACCACTCTTTGATCTCTGTTTGACAGATATGACTCGAACCATTGTATTGTGTTTCCTCTTACACTATATTTCTCCATCTTTAATAACAATATTTTATAATCTATTGTATCATACGCTTTAGATAAATCTAAGAAATACTCAGTGCAAGCCCTTTGTTTATATCTTTTATATATTTAGTAAATTGAAATATGGCCATCTCGATCGATTTACCTTATGCGTGTTGAATTTCATTAAAAATTCCTGACATACTAAAAAACTTTAATAGGCTGTCACAAATTGCAATCTCAAATACTTTTGAGACTTATAGGCTTGTAGTCATCCATATTCTGAGAGTCTCCTTTCTTAAATATTGGTTTAATACGTGCTAATTTCAATTTATCAGGAAATATTCCGAATTAAAAAGAATTGTTGATTATGTATACCAATAGTTGCGAAATTAACACGATACTCTGTTTGATAGTGTTATTTGAGATTTCATCATCTCCGCTACTATATTTATTCTTCAGTCTATTTGAAATAACTATTAATTCTGATTGCGGTACTGAAGGTAGGAATATTGATTTATTATTGTATTCTATATGATTGTAATTATATATATACAACATCTTTATTAACAAACACAAATACAAGTAATATAATATATGAATGATACAGTTGACGTTAGTTTGTTAGTTTGCTAAATGGCTATCGACCAGCGGTCTTTCAGCCTGGATTTGTCCTTGTCAATGTGATTCGTCAGTCTGTCTCTGATAATGGCGATGGATGATGTGATGCGATGAATTCAAATGTAGTGAATGCAGTGAGGGGGTTTTGTATTTTGGGATTTGGTTGGGATTTCTGCGCAAGCAGTAAAGGGAAAGGATGTGATGGTTAAAGGGATTTTTGGAAAATTTTTCACTAAGGTATAGAAGGCGTTCATTGATGGGTATAACAGAGGTAGAGTCATATAGGAGTTGGTTAGAGGGATTGTGCAGAGGATTATTAGGATGGCGGATTTTGGTTAGGATTCTTAAGGAGGATCGCTCGCTAACTTGGATATTGTTGAGAGTAGGATTGCAGGAGTGGGGTGATTGTAATTATTATTTGATAAATTTAGATTTCCTGATGTTCACTGTAAGTTTTGTTGTGATAGAAATTGATTAAACATTTCTGCTACACTAGTTGGGTCTCCTTTTAGTCTCTTTTTTTCATTAGGTTTATTGCTAATTTGTTTGAAAATTCCCCACATACATTTGATCTTATTGTCCGATGATTTAATTTTATTATCATATGTCGAATATCGCGTTAATCTCAATAATTTGTCGTATTTCTGTTTCTTATAGGTATATAACAGTCTATACTATAGACAAAACTACCAACAAAATAAAATAATCCCTAACACACCAATCCTAAATTACTCACGAATTACACATTAAAAATATTTTTTTAAACACCGGACATTAAATATATAATAGACAATAACAAATAGTACAAACAAGTAAGTCCAAATATAAATAAAATAATTCACATGTAATAACGAACATCAATATAGGATAAACAGCACATACATATACTTAACCTAATACACAGACAGATGTCCCAGCAAAACAGAATAATACAATAAAATCGACGTGTAAGTACACAAATAAATCCACACAATTATCTATCTTGTTTGTATATACTTATTGTTTTTGTGTATATGTATATCTGCGTGCAGATGTATGTATGTATGTGTATCTGTATATATTTGTAAGTATAATTATTTATATTTTATTCTAAAAATTATATTAATGCTTGTAATTAGCGACTAAATGTAAATAGTTCATATAAATAAAATAGTTCTCTTTTGTAGTTTTTCTGCTGAAGATGGGCAAAACGCCCGAAACTAGTCCAGAAAAATAAAATTATTATTATAATATACTGGGATGTACATATTTCACTAATAATTAGAAAAACACGAAAATATTTCGTAAAATCTACAACAAATGTGTCTTATTAAGACTACAAGAAACAAATCACTTTTGAAACAACTACTTCTCTAGCTAATACTTCCACAGACATTGAATGATACAAAAGTAATTTGCGTGTTAGAAAATAGCAAGGCTATCAAAGCAACACTAGTTTGAACGTATTTCTTTCTGTAAAATGAACTAAAAATGATTGAATGTACGTTAAATAGTATATGAGTGACTATACTATGGTAAATTTGGAATAAGAAATGAATTTAGGTTGTATCATTCAATGTCTGTCGAAGTATTAGCTAGAGAAGTAGTTGTTTCAAAAGTGATTTGATTCTTGTAGTCTTAATAAGACTCATTTGTTGTAAATTCAAAATAAATAAACAATTAACTTTGTTGATATCACTTTTTATTTACACTTGTAACTATAGTTTCGACAACTTCAGCTTGTCATTATCAAACAAAAGTATTTTAAATTACATTTAACATACAAATTTATACCGTTTTTAAAGCATCAAACAGGGGGGAGGATATAAGATCTGCCTGGTCGTTAATAAGCTGAAGTTGTCGAAACTATAGTTACAAGTGTAAATAAAAAGTGATATCAACAAAGTTAATTGTTTATTTATTTTGAATTTATCAAAATTTATCACGAAGTGAAAGCCTCCACAATTACTTATTTAATTGAAGCCAGTGTGGCAGTTAGGGCAAAAACGTATTTTAAGTGCCGTTTGAAACACAAACAAGCCGTGCAAAACATCCGATTTAATCAAGAGCGTTTGAAACTAAACATTGTACCTAAATACGCACAAATCAAAATGAATACCAACACCCTCGCTGGAAAGAAAACCAAAACAGCAGCCCAAATATTAAGGATCAAGGAAGAAACAAGATTTTGGTTCAGAAGACGCGATGTCATCCTCACATACCTGAAAGTGCTCCACACAGAATTGCTGTTCCACCTACATCCAGTTGAATTCGATCTGTTTGATGATTATGTGAGAAGCAAAGTGAGTGCCATCATCTACAAAAAGTGTCAGGTGCAGAAGAAGAAAATCGCTAGCTTGCGTCAACGAACAAGCGGTAATGTTTCACATACTCCTAATGATATTACTAAATTTCACCCAAGAGTAATTAATTTATCAAAGACTCAATTTTCAAATCAAGAGCAGTCACTTTTAGAATTTGGCCCCAAATATTCACCCCATATTAATTGTAAAAATTTTAAAGAAACGTTAATTGTTGAAACAGAAATAGCCCTTAAAAACATCAAAAATTGCAAACTCAGTAAATCCAAAATCAGTAGTTTCATTAAACAAGCAGAACTAGACAGTACAACAGATTCAAAAACGGTTAAAAATATTAAACATAAAGTCAAAGCTAATGAACTGACAATTACCAAAGCCGATAAAGGAAATTCAACGGTCATTTTAAATAAAAAAGATTATATTCAAAAAGTCAAAATTTGTATAGATAATTCTAATATAGAATAGAGTTGAAAAAAGACCTAATAAATTGTTTTACGAAAAATTTAAAATCCTTAATTAAAGATTCCAATAGTATTTTATCATTTAAAGATCAATTAAAAATTTTACCTGCTCGTGATTTGTGTAAAAAACTAAATTCAATGTTCAGGGAGTTAACAAATTTTAAAGATTCAAATTCTATTAAAAATTCTGTAGAGCTTACCAAACAATTAAATACTCATAAACTTCATCCAAATTCAAAATTACTATCCTTTGATGTAAGTAATATGTTCTCTAACATACCACCACAGGACTGTATCAGGCTATTAAAACAAACCTTAAAGCAATGCAATGTTAATTCAGTTATAATTCATGAATTTTTGGAATTACTTAAAATCATTTTAGAAAATAATTATTTTTCATTCGAAAATAAAATCTATAAACACAATGGAGGTTTAGCAATGAGCTCTCCATTAAGTCCTTTATTAGCGGAAATTTTTATGAATAATTTAACAAATAAAATACTAAAACTAAATTCAGCGAAAACACATATACAATTCTGGTATAGATATGCCGACGACGTACTTGCAGGCTTTAGAGGAACAGATAGGCAATTGCAACAGATTTGAATGAAATAAATAATATACATCCTAACATTAAATTCACTCTAGAAAATGAACTCAATCAAAATATTAAATTTTTAGACCTCTCCATAACTAGAACTTCAAATAACACGTTCATATTTGACATCTACAGAAAACCGACATTCACAGACACATTAATCCCTAATAAGTCCAGACCATACATTCAAACACAAATTAGCCGCATTTGAAACTATGATTTATAGAGCCAAAACAATCCCGCTTTCTGATCAATCTTACAATAACGAAATTAAAATAATTCAATCACTAGCAGCAAATAATGGCTACTCACCAAATATAATCAATAAATTAATTAAAGAACAAGAATTAAATTCATTAAGTAAATACTTGTATGCAGTCAATAAAAAACTAATTTCTAATTTTAGAACATTAACATTTTTCGGCAACATTACCCGCAAAATTAAATCAGTTTTAGAAAAACATAATATTAACGTTTCTTTAAAATCGCCAAACAAAATATGTAACATCATCTACAATAATAAAACACCCATTGATATAATGTCAAAATCAGGAATTTATAAGCTAAAATGTAAATCATGTCAGGGAGAATATATCGGTCAGTCTGGATGCAATTTCAACACACGTTTAAAAGAACATATTAGTGCATACAGAAACGGGAATAATAAATCCACATTTGCTAACCACATCCGAGAAAATAATCATTCTTTTGAAGAAGATGTACTCGAGGTAATCCACTTTGCCGAAAAAGGGCTTAAAATGGATTTCGAGTCCATCGAATTATTTAAGGTTAATCATAATCCGGACATTCCGCTCATTAACGACCAGGCAGATCTTATATCCCCCCCCTGTTTAATGTTTTAAAAACGGTATAAATTTGTATGTTAAATGTAATTTAAAATACTATTGTTTGATAATGACAAGCTGAAGTGATCGAAGCTATAGTTACAAGTGTAAATAAAAAGTAATACCAAAGTTAATTGTTTATTTATTTTGAATTTATCAAAATGTATCACGAAATGAAAGCCTCCACAATTACTTATTTTATTTGTTGTTGATTTTACGAAATATTTTCGTGTTTTTCTAATTATTAGTGAATTTTCTGCAACGTAAGGACTTAAATATTTTAGTACTTATTTCAATTTTGTTTTACAACAAAATAATTTTTCTTATTATTACTATTATTATTAAAACTACTGTACTAGTAAATTAATATTTTATTTTATTTACTTCATATATTAATAAATATTTGTATTAGAAACTAAATTTTCCCTAATGCATTTAAACAAGCGAAAGTTATTCCAGTTCACAAAAAAGGAGATCAAGACTGTGAGAACAACTGCAGACCAATTTCGATCTTATCAATATTTTCAAAGTTATGAAAGAAAATATTACAAATGCAATTAGTTTCTTACTTTGAAACGAAACAGCTATTCAGAGATAGGCAATTTGGAAAAACAAAGCAACTACTTCCGCTATTTTAGACTTTGCCGAATATACTTTGAACTACTTTGAAAGGGGTTTTTCGACATTTGTCGACCTGCGTAAGTCGTTTGATGGTGTATCACAAATTATCCTCATGCGGAAATTATTATGCTATAATATACACACAAATAGCTGTAGATTGTTACTCTCCTTTAAACAAATATAACAAGTATATTATTATATTTTATTCCTGATTTACATTAATGATCTACCGTATGTTTTGATTTAAAGTTTTCGTTACAAAACAAATTAGTGCTTGCAAGTAAAAAAGGGGATCCTAATTTTACTCTTGTAATTTGTATATATCAGCTTCCCTTGTACATAAAATAAATATTATATAATAGATATTTTTTTATGATTAGATGAGGCTTGTGCAATATTTGCTAAGTTGTCTGCTTGGTTTGGAATTATTCAAAAACAGCGTTGCCTGAAGAGGACCGATGCGTTAAAACGTAAATAAAGGTTTTTCTCAGAACCATTAGAACATAGGTTTAAAGCTGTTTTATAAACATGTATATGTGTATTACAATGTAATAGTAATAATGTAAAAAATTAAACATAATTTTTGTTCACATAATTTGCAAAAATATATCAAAATTAATAAAAGTAAGAGTTTTGTTTTGCATTGTTCATTGTTATAGTATATTTTATTTTAGTTATTTTACGAGTTACGCAGTTATATAGACAATTAATACATTTACTACTTAATTCACAATAACTTGTTAAGTAGCAATATGATGGGGTCCATATTGCGGGGAAGTTTTTTTAGTTTAAATTCATAAATGTTTTTTTTTAAATTTAAGCACTCATTGTTTAAATTTGGCAGTGCATGATAAATAATTCACATACTTTTATAAACTGGAGCTAAAAATACATTTACTAAGCTTTTTGAATAATTTATCTATACTAAAATCAATTCTGTGCACCGAACAAAAATGGGGTAATTATTTTAGGATTTGAATATATAAAAATAAATATTTTCCGAGAGATATGTGCAGCACTTATATTTATTATTTATATTATTTTAATACTAATTTCAGAGTTTTTTTATATATTAATTTATGGGTAAGTTATAATGACATAAAAGTTGTAAAAACAAATATATTATGTATTTCGTTATATAATAAAAAACATATTAAAGTCCCTTAGATAAATTTAACAATACGAACATTTTTATAAATCTACAAAAATTACCCTTTTTATGATTATGAAACAAAATACTTAATGAAACAATTGCTTTCCTGACCAATACCATTTCATTTATTGAATTATATAAAAGTAATTTACGTACTATAAATTACAAAATGGCATTATAGTTTAAATGTATTTGTTTATGTCAAATTAACTTAAAAACAATAATTTAAGTTCTAAAATAACAATGATATTAAATAATCGGTATAGACTTTTCCATTTATAGTTATTCATGTTTTAATAATAATAAACATCTTTATTTACAGAAAAAAAAATTACATGTACTTAACAATATGACAATGATATGTTACAATAATTTATTTTCCTGTCAAACGGCCATCGACTCGCAGTCTTTCAGCCTGGCTTTATCTGCCTTACAAACGTCATGATTGCTAATGTCTAACGAAATTAACTGTCAGGTGTTCTTCAAACGTCATGATCACTAATATCATTGTGAAATGCAGATTTGTACTGATTAATGCTGATTTCTAGGTATTTGTATCGAGGTGTTATTAAAGGATTGTGAGACATGTGGTTAAGGATGTTAATATTATGAGGATTAGTGTGTTAGATGGATTATGTGTTGGGTTGAGGGCATGTCAAATTTTTAATCGGGTTAATGGTTACTCTCCATTTTGCAAACCAGAGCTGTATAGTAACGATCAGCCCTTGCAATGTGGTAAGTACTTTTTGTAAGGTGGGCTCAAGTATTATTAAGGCAGTAGCGTCTGCGTATAGGAGTGGGTAGGATGAAAGGTAAATGTATTGTGGATCAAGGTTGTAAATAACATAAACATAAATGTTATACAGGATTGGCGATAGGGGAATCCTTGGGAACACCTTGTTGAAGAATAAAGGAGCATGATAGGGTATTTCGGATTTTAACTTGTAGGAGTTGATTGGGTAAAAAGCTGTCAATTAAGTTGAGGAGGTAAGGCGGGAATTTTAAGGAATTGCATTGAAATAGCAAACCTCGATGCCAATCTGAGTCAAAAGCTTTTTGTATATCTAGTAAGACAGTTGCGGATTTTTAGTGTTCAAGGTGTGCTGATTGACAGTTAGAGGTAAGGATTGAAAATGGTAGGGAGGTGGAACGGTGTTCAAGGAAACCAAATTGGTAAGGAGGGATATAGTGTGATATATGGAGCATTAATTTTCTTTTAACAAGGTTTTTAAAAAAATTACCCAAGACTGGAAGGAGGGTAATTGGGCGAAACTTGACACGTCTGATGTATCTTGGTCATTTTTGGAAATGTATGTGATAATACCATTCTGACACTCCTTGGGACTGGTATATGTGATTGAATATGTTTAGGATGTGTTTATGGATGTTATCAGGGAGGGATTTGAGGATTGTAGTCATAACCAGGGGCCGTGTTTTTACCTTTATGTAGATAATTAAAATATTCTTCCTCTTTTATATCGTCCTCGGGCGTAGAGGTATGGTGATATTTAATAAGTGTTTACAGTGTTGAAAAAATCATAGTCAAATGCATCATTAACTGTCAAAGTGTCAAAATGGTCTGCAAAACATTTGCTATTAATTGTTTGTCCATAATTAAACATTTTTAAATTGGGCTTGTATTTTCTGTAACAAGTCCCTTTTTCTATATTTGGTCAGTTTTTCAATTGATTTTCATATTTTATTTTCTCTTATTTCGCTATTGTACTTTTGTATATTGAACAATTTATTATTTAACTGTAAATGAAAATAATTTCGACGTTTTTATACCAGTATTTAAATAAATACATCAAAATTATTTTCATTTACCATTTTTAGAGGAACTACTACAAAGAAATGGTCGCTACCATCATTTTCATCATATTATTTAAGTGATTAAAATTATATAATTTTCTATAATAATAAATAGGTGAAAAAATGCAAATATTTTTGTAAATAGTCTAGAGGGTTATTAATTTCGAGTTTAAAAGGAAAATTAATTAAATACATAGTAAGTGCGAAGACAATATATCACTCAATGAACACATTTCTAAAATTTAATTTAATTTATTTTTTTGAGACTAGAACGGAGTAATAAAAGTAAAATTATTTTATAATACAAACAACCTCTTCGCTATAAGTAATTATAATCAAAATTGAAAAAAAAAACATGCATTTAAATAATTATTCAACTCCTTTGGACATTTAAACAATCGCGAAGTATAAAGACAAGTAATTTGCATGAAAAAAGGTAATCGTTGGTATTCTCCGTTAAATCTCACGCCCAGGTTTTTATTTTTTATTGTGAGGAAAGAAGAGGTCCATAAATCATCTCTTGTCTTAGGCGGGCGCCAAGGGGGATGGAAATTAATAATAAACCCGGCCGGGGAGATTTTAATTGTGGCACGCGAAACAAAGGCCGCCATCCCGACAAAATGTACCCTCACGTACTGTCCGAGGACCGAACCAATAAAAAAGCAATATATAAGGATTTTTAAGGCCGGCTTTAAGCGTCGTCCGTTTCACCCTTTAAATTTTACGAAAATCGTTGAACATTATTTAATTAGAAATATTTTTTAAGGTAATTTATCTTACAGTAGTTATTAAAACAATATTTATTTTATTCCAGTTGGAGCTAAAACAAAACACGTTCAACTTTTACAAATTATTTCTTAATCTCTACAGAACGGGATGTTTTGACAACTGTTGCAATTTAATGACCAAGTTATATTTTTGTGGACAGAGGAATAAAATTAATTATTATTTGATTTATTATATTGGGGACTTATTTGTGAGAACGCAACGAATCCGAAGGGCGCGGGTGAATTCGACGACTACAATAGGGATTTTGGCATTTAATATCAAAAAATTTATAGCAATCGCACATAATCATTTTTAAGTATGCACATAATTTAAATTTATATTAGGAAACAAAATATCGGAAATGTTAAGAGTTTATAAACCTGTAATACATAAATAAATTTTAGGTGCTTCTAGATGAATTTTAAATAATAAAAACAGATTGAAATGTTTTTTTTAATAATAGTAATAATAATAATTCTTGATTTACTCCATTACTCCATAGAATACAAATTCTAATTATAGGATTAATTAAAATATACTATAGCAACTAATAATATGTGTTTCTTTGTAACCACTAATATTTATTACAATCACTATTGAGTGAATTTAATTTCTGATACCCGGCGCATGCACCATAAAAGATTAGAATTAATGATAAAAGACGCGGTTAAATTCTCCTCTTTTGTATTATTAATTATCAATATTAATTTAACCGTATTTTTATCATGAATATATTCTTCACATAACTCAAGAATACATACATAAGGATAAATAGATCAAAATAACACAAATAAATTTTTGGCATCACATCTTTAATAATTCTTGTTACTACATGAAACAGTTAATTAACTCTTAAATAATTGATAATGATAAGCTCAAATTATTGCCATTACAGTAATCAGTGTAATTAAAAGTGACACCTAAAAGTTATTTGTCTAATTTTGAATTATCAAAATATATCACGAAGTGAAAGTCTTCAAAATGAAAAAAAAAATGGTTTAAACAAATAACAAATTTTATGACTTTATATATATTTAAATATATAACTGTATACACAAAGCTAAAAATGAAATTTCTAGGAATGCATGATAGCCGATTATATAGTTCTGTAATAGTGTTAAACAAATTATTATGATGGTATTTTACATTTAACTATTATTGTGTAAGTTCAAAGATAGAAGAAAAATAATATTTTACCTATATCAGCTCGTATTATTATTCACTGCATAATATCGTTAAATTTCAGAAGAAATACAAATAATAAAACTAACATTATTTAATGTGCTATTTCTCACTTTTTGCTATTTATTTTAGCTATTATCCAATATCTAATTAATCACTAATAATTAGAGTTATTAAAAAAATTCCTAACTGAGAAGAAAAAACAAGCCAATTATCTTTAAAATTTGAAGCCAATTTTTAAGTTATTACAAACTTTTAGTTATTGGTCCTTATTCAACAAAAATATTTTGTGAAATTTCAATATAATGGAACAGTTTAAATGGAAAAGCTTTTAGTTTTTAGAAAGATGTGCATACTTTCCTTTTATAAGAAAATAATTGTATAATTTTGACGATAAGATTATTTAAGGTAAATTAAATATTGATTTACAGGTGCAGTATTAATGAAGTAAAAAAACTATATGTTAGTGTTAATAAAAAACTACTTAGTAAGACACTGATATAGAGTAATGTTTCAAAAAATTGTTTTTGTTGTAGAACAACGAAAATAATTTTTTGAAACTTTACACCATATGAGTTTTTTACTAAGTGATACCATAGAGCTTCAACAAGTAACAGCCAACAGCCTCGTCGATTCAAAAACTGCTAAGGCTGAAAGAAGCGTTGACATATAGTTTATTTTATTTGTTACATGTTTTTTATTTCCATTTTCTTTATATAAAAATGTATTAAAATCCTTTAGTTCGTTGTAAAAAATTAAATAATAAATTTAAAAATACGAAAACATTTCGTGAATCTACAACAATGAGTCTTACTAAGGCTACAAAACAAATTAATTTGAAACAACTACTTCTCTAGCTAATACTTCGACAGACATTGAATAATACAAATTAATTTGCGTGTTACAAATAGTACAACTATTAAAGCAACACTAATTTAAATGAAATTATTTCTGTTGAATAAATGATAAAATGTACTATAGATTGTTTAAATGTAACTATAACATGAAAAATTATGAAAAATGAATTTTAAACTGATTTCATTAAATTAAATTAGCAAAAGCAATTAAAAAATCTAGCATTCAATTTCCACATCATCCTTATGATCAGATGGTTTACTTTTCCATTATACCATGTCATTAGTAGCTCATAAATTTGGTAGAGCCCATCGCATGATACAAGCAATTTTGGTAACAAACGACTTCGAATCAGCTTGAGCAACTAAACAATATTTCAATTTGCAGAAGTATTGTTCGCTAAACGTTAGAGTACTTCTTCATAAATTTCAAATATTTTACGTCTCAAACCACTTACAAAATCTTTACTACTTTCAGTGGGTAATTAAATAAATCACCCTTACGGTATTTGCTGAATTCTATTCAATTATTCATATACTGGTGTTTGGTTACTTTCTACTTTTATTTATCATGCTAGACCTTCTTTCAATTCTTCATTATTACAGTGTTTACAATTGTCTCCAGGATCTATATTCCTAAAAGTCGACCCAAATATTTTCAGCCACGTTGATACTTGTTTTTTAGATTTTTGAACTGTAAATCATTTATTAATATAAGTAATTTTCTTCATTAAGTATCATAAAATAAATCGGTTCCTGAGCAAAGTAATTACTAAAGTAGCGCTCTAACTTCAATTATTCCTGTCTTTTGAATTGGTAACCGACACTAATTTTTCATTGGTAACACATATCTTAAGAATTCTTCAATTTGTATGCCTCTTGCATTCCTCATTATATTGAAGCTTCTTAGAAAAATAATAAGTCAAAGAGGTTTATTCGTTTAACGACATTAGAAGATTTCTTAACGCACCGTCTAAAGTAGTTAAGTAATGAACGAATGTTTTGATGCTAAAATAATTTATTTAAACTGGAACACTTCCACATTCTTTGGTATCCAATGCGAATTTTTCATTGGTAACAGATAACTTAAGATTTTTTGTACTAAATGCATACTTGTAATCTTAATGCCTCATGACATTTTATGTTCTATTGAAACTATTTTTTTGTTTTAAGTAAGGCGAGTTACTAGTTTCCCTCAAAAAACCGCAAATAATAGGTAAGAGATTAATAAAATATACGGTGATGTGATCTTTTGTATCCGCCTATCTTTTCGCCGTTCTGGATCTGGAATGAGTTTGTCAAGGGTGATCAAATCATTGACCAGATCACTTAGGCTTCACTAAGCCCGTTGTGCCCCCCTGACTGGGACAGCCCTGCGTTGTTCTATCACTCATTTAGCCACCCAAGGACAGAACAACGCTTGGAGGGTTATCCCTAATGTTGGCCATGTTTGGCCAGAGCTCCCCTAGCATAGATTATCTAAGGTGGGCGAGAGCCGGGCAGGTGGTTAACACATGTTCCACTGTGTCGTCCTCTTCTTCACATGCTCTATAATGGGGGCTTCCACCAGTCCCATAATAAACAAGTGTTTCCTTAGCTCACAATGACCCGTAAGGATACCTGTGATAAGACGCAGATTCCCCCGGGATAGTCGCAGATAGTATTCAGTTATTTTCAGATTAAGTGAGCGCATTGTTTCCTTGGCCTGTCTGTAGCCTGAGGTGTTGTCCCAACGTTGTTTTAGTATCTCGAGAGTGTTATGTTTGAAGATGCCAGTGAGGCATTTCGATGAGAACCGATCCAGCCCGCGCTAACTCGTCTGCCTTGCTGTTGCCTTCTTCATTATTGTGTTCCTTCACCCAGCGCATCTCAATACTGTTTGATTGTGCTGCTTGTTTCAGGGTGTTGTGACATTCTTTTACTAGTCTTGAGGTGATCTTGTGACCACTCACTGCTGGTATTGCTGTCCTACTGTCTGTAAGGATTGGATGTTCCTATCACGGATGTCACGGTGTAGGATTTCCTTGGCCCCATGGATGATGCCAACGATCTCTGCTTGCAGACTAGTTGTGTGCTTCTCTAGGGGTAAAGCTAATGATAGGTCCATTTGTTGCGAGTATATTCCCGCCCCGGATCCTCTTTTGGTTTCAGAACCATAGGTGCAAATTCGGAGGGTTTCCCCACCCTCTACACTCCCGGTTCCTCTTTTTATCGATACATTATAGGGTTTATCGAAGACGTAGCAGGGTGGCAAATTGTCTGTCTTCTTTCCAAGGAAGGGTGTTTTCTTGACTGCCTCCTCTAAAAGGTGACAGTAGCTGCTAGCCCTGTCTCCTTTGTACCAGAGTCTAACTGAGTTTAGGCGCAGTCCTGCCACCGTGGTCATCTCCTCTACGTATAAGTCGAGAGGTGGAAGGCAGAGCATTGCTTTCATTGCTGCAGTGGGTGTTGTTCGCATTGCTCCGGTCGTGCTGAGGCATGATATCCTTTGCAACTGAGTAAGCTGCTTTGCTAAGGTTTTCTGTCTGGCTCTGGGCCACCAAACCAGTGCTCCATAGATTAACATTGGTCTTACTACCGCTGTGTACAGCCAAAGTGCTATCTTGGGAGATAGCCCCATGTCTGCCCCACAGCCCTCCGGCATTGCCAGAGGGAGACACATGCTTTTTCACATTTCATTTTGAGATGTGGTTCTCACGTCACCTTGCCGTCTAGGATCACTTCCAGGTCGCAGTCAATGACGAGGTGAAGTTTCTCCATCTCACTGTGTAGCACGAGTTGCTCCAGCCCCCTGTTTGGTCCAGGGGCGTCGTAGGGAGGTAAACTGACGCCAGGATGGTGTCTTTGTTGCCGTCTTCTGCTGACAGCCTTATCACTGAGATTCACTAGTAGAGAGCTGTTCTTTTTGCCGTTAAAATATGCTATACACCTTATGTAATATGTGAACTCGACATAATGCACTGAGTTTCAATCAAAAATATCTCAGATACTAAAACACCTTTTCTAAATTGTTTATCTGCTCCTCAAAGAATTGTCTTATAAGAACTATATCTATATTTTATCAAACTGATAAATTGTTTCTACTAGTCTATCGAATGCCAGATAGACATTACGTAAACTGAACGGCATCATATGGAATTGATTTCCTCCACGTCGTTTCTTTGTCTTCGGGAATTACTTTTAATTTTATATATCCGCATATAGCGTCAAGAAAATTTACAATAAAAGGAAAATCAATAGAACAAGCGCACGACGTAAATTACCTGGGAATACAAATACAAAATAATCTAAAATGGGAAAAACATATTGAAAAATTATTAAACCAAAATTCAAAAACTATAGCAGCTCTGTACAAAATTCGAAATTACGTACCGAAAAGCACTATAAAACAAATTTACCATGCCTTATTTACTTCAAAAACTAGGTACCAATGTCATATATGGGGAAACACAACTAAAAAAATATAAATAAACTACAAATTCAACAAAATAAAACACCAAAGACTCTATTCAAAATGATACACAGAACTAGCATTAAGGAACTCTATACAAAAACCAATGAACTAAACATACAGACACTGATAAAACTAAATAACATACTATTATTTCAATAAAATACAACACCATAATAACAAATATATCTCTAATGAAAAACAAACTATACATAACTATTAAACACGAAGAAAATCAAATATTAGAACAGACATTTTTAAATCAAAACAGGTGGCACACTTACTACGAAGACGATATAACAATATAACCACATAGACAAACATATACAGACGCTGACATATCCAGCATTTAAACTGAAAATTAAAAACCTACTTTAAACAACAAAATATGAATTGACGTAAGAAGAACCACCAAACAAATAAAACACAGGTATCCTCCAATACCGATAGCCCAAGAGGGACCACTCTTCTTAAGCGAAAATAAGAGGAAGGAACTGACTACAATACAATATATTTATTTACTATTGTAAATTTATAAATTTGGAAATGTAGAAATAAATAAATATGCAACTTTAAAAATAGTTAATTCTGCAAATAAGTCAGTATTGTCATTGATAAGTTTATTTTTGTAATAATAGTATTAATTGTCCTTTTCTTTTTGGGTTCTGAGTCACTTTATGTTGTGATCATTTTTAATATTAACTAAATTTAAAAGCAAAAACTTTGTACTTTGTCACCTTTGCTACTATTGTTTCACCACACTTTTTTTTCTATTTTCAAGCGAAGAAAAAGATTGATCGGTTGCTATTTCTAGTTCTCTTTATCTTTATGAATGACTTCTTCTGTAACTGTTTTAGAAATTCCTTTTTTAATATCTAACAGAAAAGCTTCGGTATTCTTGATGTCGATTCTAAAAAAATACTCTTCTATGTCTTCTATGTTGGTGTCTAATCGTAGATACTTAATATTCCAGTCTTAATGTCCTACTATTTATAGTGTCGATTCTGAAAATTATCTTTTGTTTACTTTAAGTTAGAGTGGGGCTTTTTATAATGGTAGATTTGATTTAACCATGAGTGTAATATATTTGTCAAAATTAAAAATCTTTGCCCATCCGCAAAAGTATTATAAACATAAGTTGAGAAGTATTCGATTTTTACAGCTCTTTTTGGATCTTGATATTTATTAAGCCAACGGTCGCTTCTTTGGCTCACTTCACTTAATTTCTTTACTATCGTCTAATAAAGTGAGTAAATCTCTTATTAAAATAATATTTAAAAATTACCATATTTCAAGCAATCTGCTTTCCTTTCGTTAAAAAATATATTCAAATTATTGCTGATGTTGACCATACTCGTGGCAGCTATTTTTAAGAGCTTCATGATAATATGTTAAGATTATTCTTGATCATGTGTCATTTTGGGTACTTGACTAAGTAATAAAAATTAATTTTACATTGGGATTCATTCTGCGAAATATTTGTTGATTCCCAATAGTGTGGTGATATGGCCTCAAATTATGTACAAATTCGCCCCAGTATTTGATTATTAGAATGAGGCGGTTGTATTCTAAATTGATATAGGGGATATGAACTTATTTTACAATAAAGATATATATCTCTTGAGAAAGAAATTGTTAGTATTTTCAATACAATTTGCTATATTTCACAATTTTACAATTTTTAAAATTGCTTTATTTATCTAAACTTTCCAAAAATTTCCTGAACAAATTCGTAACATTTCTTTGAACTCTCTTGTGTATTTTCTTCTAATATACTAAATTCTACGTCTATGAATTGTTATTGCTAGGCAGAGTAGGTTAAAATTAAAACAGAAAACATGTCATGGCCAAACATAAAAATCAAAATTCATAAATATGACAAACTAAAATTTGAAAAAGTCAGAGGAAATATATTAAAATCACTTAATAACAATTAGTAAATCCAGGCTGAAAGAAACATTAGAAGAAATATCAAGTCGGTACACTTCGTTTCACACAAAAATGTAAACATATTTACTTCTAATAATAAAGATGTTTTCCCTCTCTAAAAATTAGTAAATTTAGATTTTCATTTTCTCTACATATTTCATATAAGTGCCTAATTCATATTTAAAATGTATTTACCAAGTTTCATCTTAATATTTTTTTAAAATTATATATTAAACATAATATTATTCTCATTAATATTTTATTTTTAATTAACTATTCAACGTTTAAAACAGGGGTGAATGTTTTACGAGTATTACTTGGTGTAGATATGTAACAATTTTTGTTCTTATATTTCCTGAAAAGTAAACTCCAATAGGTTATGTTAAATAATTTTAGTTACAATTTACATTAGTTAACTATATAAAGATAGTCTTGATTCACATCCACTTTGAGATGTTCCAAGCTTTTTGATATGTACATCACGGTACTCGTTTTATATTTATTTTATTAAAGTTCACGAGTATACGTATTCGTGTGTTGGAACAAAGGGAACTCTTTGAAATACACTATGATGAGAAGGAACAAACTTCCTATAGACTTCTTCATTTGACGATAAACTAAATTGTGAACTTGGCATTGTTATAATTAATACTGCGCGTAATTTTTCAGAATGCAACTTATAACGTTTACTATTTTAGTTTGAAAGGAGAAAGTTTAATATAAGTTTTTAACAGTTAAGAGACAATAGTTAAGAGACATTAAAAAGGGTATATATTTATTAACACATAAATATGTTAAAAACGTTTAGCCTAATTTAAGAATAAGAAAATATATTTCTCAGTTACCATGTGTATTTAAAACAAGATAATTTTATTAAATAAATATATAAAATATGTTTTTTATAATAAGTTATGAAATTATTTATATTATGTCGTAATTTTATCATATTTTAATAGCAATTCCATTATAGAGAGAGAGGTAAACCCTTTTTAACACTATTACTAATCAAAATTTTTCCGTCAATGATAATTTAATCGTTTGTTTTTTCGGAATTAACTGGACGTAACATTGGTCATAGGGGTAACGCGGGGGAAATAAGAAAAACTCAAACATTCACTATGCACTTACAGATCAAAATGATTGCAACAATTTCCTAACCTTGTGACCTAGTTAATCCCGTGAAATATGACGTGGATTTCTATATTGAAACTTCGGGACACCCTGATTTCCTTTCTTTTTAACCAACATATTTTCTACCTCACTGTACAGACCTTTGATCTGTGCTAAGAGTTCGAACTCTGAACCAGAGCAAGTGACACCTTACGCACTTCATTACTGGCTTTCGATTCGCTTCTTAAAATAACAATAGTGTGACTCTATCGGGGGTCTAAATTAATTTATTGGGCATAATCAACCTTGAAAATTTAAAATCGAAGAAATCGAAGATAAAATACATTTAAACATTGGAACTATAACACTCAAACTGGAATAGTTTACTGAACCTAGCTCTAACACAAGCATTTAGGTAAACTTATTATTTACTCAAAGATGGACATATATTCCTCTAGCCCTTTGACTTATCATTTTAGTCTCTCTACGGAGGAAACATCTCCCCCTACGCATGAACACTGATGAACACTAACATTAATCCATTTATCAAATCTCGTTTAAAGTGCCAGAAAATCAAATCCCACAGATAAATTCTCCCTTTGCTAAATTTCCAGACCAGATTACCGCTTCACCGACGTTAATCTAAACATAGCTAGATTGTAACAACTACAGATACCTTTTGGTTTGTATTGTTTGATTTACACGCCCAACCACTCAAAATTACTACAGATTTCGCTTCCGAAGCATTTCTACATTGCTAGTATACAAGTATTAGAACTCTATCGACGATCAATACTGATCACGGCAGGTAGTTCTAGTTTAATGGAAACATCTTAAATGCTAATTCGAAATTATTTGTCAAAATTTTAAATTTTTTTGCAAAAGTTAGCGCCAGAAACTTGCAAAATAATTACACTCATTTTTATACACCTTATCTATCATGTCTATCCTTCTGGATGTGAATTTGGATTTGTTGTAGTGAAGAGACGTCCGCTGCACGTAGGCTCTTTGTACGTCCTAGCATCTGAGTCCTCATTCCTTGCTACAGTCGAGCCAACCCAAGTATTGGCAAACGCTAGGATCGCAGTAAGAGGGACTGCCAGGATGTCTGACGACTGTAGACATCCCTCTCCCATTGTGGATTCACCTAAGTTGGATAGAACCGGGCAGTTCAGAAGCACATGCTCGGCGGTTTCCTTTTCCCCTTCACACCCTCTGCAGGTTGAACTAGTTTAGTGTCAATCTATTCAAGTGTGATCTTAGATTGCAGTGTCCTGTTAGGAGCCCTACAATATTCCGTAGATTTTCTCTGGAGAGTTGCATACAGTATCTGACACCCTACAACCAAGAGTGTTCCATCGCTCCTTGTGGCATCTAGTTGTTGTATTTTTCAGCAGAGTAGTTCGGCCCACATATCGTTCTTACGGATATCTTAGTCGCCAAATCATCTGATATACTGTTACCCCTGCTGTTTTGTGTCACGAGCCGCTTGTTCCAAGGCTTCGCAACATTTCAGCGAGATAATATTACAGCTAGAAATGGACGAAATTATTGCTCTGCTGTTCGTTATGATGTGTATGTTTTTCTCATAATCTTCTTGTCAGAGACTACATTTTCTGCGTATAGTATATCCACGAGTTTTACATTTGTTGATGTGCTCACTGCCTTACCTAGTGCAGTACTTTTTTTCAGGGACAATTTTTACTATACTGTTTTAACAAACACAATTATAACGTAAAGAACAAAAAATAAATACAATATTTTTCTTATTAAATGTTCGAAAACATCGTTGAGCCAAAAAATATCCCAGAAGATCATAAAATGTCTTTTAACGTAGCAAGAAAAATATTTTCAGGGGTTTGAAGAATTTTTAATCTCAGGTCATCCACGGCGTTAGCTCTTTGATTCTGATTAGTATAAATGGTTTGCTTTATATGGGCCCAAAGAAAAAAAAATAATTTGGGTAAAATCGGGAGATCCTAGTAGCCATTTTATGTCTCCTTTGGTGCTAATAATGCAACGGGGAAATATTTTATTTAAATATTCCCTAGCCGCATTATGAACAGGACATCCGTCGTGCTGATACCGATTGTGGGCTATATTAATATTCTGTAAGCCTTTGTTCTGCTGGTATCACTTAGCTCTCAAGTAGTTCCAAAAACTAATAACCATTTCGATTCCCTATAATAAAAAATGGTCCTATAATTGTGTCTTCCGGAATACCTGGCCAAACATTAAGTTTTTGGGGGTACTGAGTTCTTAAATTTATTCTTCGGTGCTTGTTTTTTTGGGACCAGTATCAGTATATAGCGGGAAAGTATTGATAGTTTGTCACTAAACAGAATATTTCGAAGAAATTCGTAATTTTTGTTTACTCTATCCATCACATCTTAACAAAATTCCATTCGACGACCATTGTTATCCGCGGAAACTTCTTATGTTTTTTTTTTTACTTTGAAAAACCCTAAACCATTCATTTGAAGTAGTCTATGCACTTCTGAATTTCCGCAATTAATTTCTGAATTTTCTGCAAGAGCTGTTGTTGATAACGTGTCAATTTCTCTTATAAATATAATTATAATTATAAACCATAATTTCCCGAGTTTCAGCTATTTTACTTTGAGGCCTCCGTTCGTTTGAGCACGTACAGAACCAGTTTCTACAAATAAATGTATAACATACCAACTAGTGTTTACTGTCATATCGTACGCCAAAATAAACAAATTATTTGCTATTCTATTCATGGAATGACCTTCATAAAACCATTTAACAATTTAAGTTTTATGTTCACTAGTTAACATGTTATGTAAGTCAAATTGACATACGTATTGCAGTAACAACCCTGGCGAACAATAATATTAATCGAGATAAAATACACACATATTACATTAATCATATTCGAAATTTCAGGGGACAATGGTTTATATGAATGTCTTTGTGTTTGTTTACTAAACCTGAGTCTCTTCGTGTCTCAGGTCTATTTTAAGTTTTCTAGTGAATATATCTTTTCGTGGGATGTTGTACACCGGCATCATAATCTCGGGATATCTTTCGCTGAAGTCCTCTAAGATTTTGTGGTGTTCACCTCCACCGTTGCCTAGAAGCCATCTCTTGTTGCGTTCATGAGAACGCTTCGTTAGAAGTGATCTAGAATGACGTGATTACGGCTGTTTTTATGATCGTTCTGGTCCACCGTATTACTGATGCATATGTCAACATTGGCAGCACGATGGCCGGGTAGATCCATAGAGCTACGTCTGCAGGTAGTCCCTTTTCGACTCGACTTAGAAGCCTCGTGTTACCTATTATAATATTGGTTGTTCTCAATTGCAGCATATTGCAGATCTACTGGCTTAAGGCCACCGAAACTCTCCTATATTAAAGTGCAACTGTATTATCAAAGGCTTGTTCTACATCTTTGACTATCCCAAGGGTGAAAGCATTTTGCTTGAACCATCGGCCAACTTTGCTCATTACAGTGTACTGGGCCGAGTCCATTGATCTGATATGCATAACTCTGTTGTGTGTCCGTTGATCTGCCGTCATATTATGTATATTGGAATGTAGAAGATGTGTTACCATGACTGTTTCAATAATGTACCGGTCTCATAGTCTCTCCAGGATCTTTAGGAGAAAGGATGTGAGGCTTATTGGGCGATATGCTTGCGCCAAGCGCCCTGGTTTTGGTATAAAAATAACTTTAGTTTCCATGGAGTGTGTAACTGAAGGGAATACACCTCCGGTACGATGGGTTGTCCGGGATAACATCCTTGCGTTACTGTATGAGAGCCGGATATATCTAGTCCATCCCTGGGGATTTTTATAGTGAGAACTTCTCATTGACCAATCTATTCTTCCCCGCTTTTCAAGTGAGTCCGTATACAAACCTTCCTCCCTTTTAAACTCACTACTTTGGTTTTTATAGTAGCGCTGTACTATTTTATAGTTGTTCCATTCGAATTCATTTTGCATATTCATAGGTCTATTGCGTGTCCTTCTTGCTTGGTTTTTCAGCGCCTGAAGTTCTGTGCATCGCCACCTACTTGTGGGTCTCTCTTCGTATCCGGTTTTTAGTGCGCATGCTTATTGTACGCTGATACAGGGCTCTTCTGTGTGCGTCGGCTATATACTCCAGTTCGGGTATATCTTTTATTCGTTCTTTTTCCAGATCCCCAGTTCGAACGATCCTTGTGTTGGGTCACTTTTGCTCAGCCTCTGTTTTGGATTGTGTGGGAATTTTTAATTCTCGTGCGGTTTAGGTACTATCCGAAATTCACAATTTAATATAGAATTAACATACCAAGCACAAATCTTTGAAAACATATTAATATATGTCTCTATATGTCTATAAAGTCAGATAAAATAAATTACTATATAATTAGTTTTTTTTTTTCTTTTAAAAAATATATATTTTTATTTCGCACTTGACCTATATTTTTATAAATTTGTAGTATTATTGAATTATAAAGTTTCTTAACTAAAAATGGTTATTCAGCTACAAGTTTATTTTTAGAATTATACCAAAATGAAGAACTTCTGCTGATAATACTGTACTCAAGAGTCAGTGCTTTTGTATTTGCTCTAGTTTGTTTATTGTATCATATTGTTAACAACAATATGTTTGGTGATTTAAATGAACATTTTTACAAATGCTCAGTATAGTTCTGATCTCTGCTTTTTATATATTTAATATTACGTTTGTATAGATTGCGAAAGTGTCTTATTTATTTAGCTCTCATTTCTTGTTTCGAACAAATGTACATTTTACGCTTCTTCAATTATACATCAAAATGTATATATTATCATATATACCAGATGGTATCCAAAAGTAATATAAACCTGTAATTTTTAAATTTAGTACATCCTTTAACGTCTACATTACATCGATTGACATTATATTATCAGATTTCGCAATTCCGGAGATACAGATACATGTTAACTCTCAAGCACAAAGTAAATTACATTTCCCTCATCTAAAACGATTCAGTATGTTAAATTATTTTAAAGTTTGCAGTTTCGGAACATCTCTACATACGTTTACGTAACTACAGTATATAATCAAAGTTCAGCGCGTTTGCCAAAAGTTTCGATATAATTGCACGTCACGAATGCATATATTAATATCAATTACATAGTTATACAATATGATTGATGTGGTAGTCTTTTGAAACTTACAAAAATTGCGTTTGTTTCTTTGAAAGTGTTATATTTCTTAATCAACGATAGCTATATATTATATTATCCATTTATAAAATAATTAGTTAAAAATGCAGTATTTGGACAATATTCAAAATAAATTTCAATAATTCTGTCAGGAAATATTTATATAAAAGTTTATATTTCTTTAAGCTAAAATAATACAGTATGTAGTAAATTTAACCATAAATGGTCACCAATTTTACAACTTTAGCGAGTAGGACAAGGCCGTATAAATCCGGCACCCCTCTCCTCTCGAAGTTTAAAATTTCGAAACAAAAATTTAATTAACCCAAAAAAGGACTTCATCCCCATAAAACGGGAACACCTCGCGAATACTACAACAACGGCATATTTATGCACGTCTCTGTGAGTATAAAATGACAAAAGTGCAAAAGTAGTATTAATGCTAATATAAGGTCGCTTAAAATTCGCAGTTACTTCTCATGCCATCGTAAAATTTTAAAAGTTTTATGCGGAATACGCAGAGATGTTGTGCTTATGCAAATAATACTTATTACGTGCCACGGCGAACAAAAGTATGTATTATATTGTCAGCGGTAAAATGTAATTTACAGAAATTGTACAGACCTAGCGCAAGAAAAAAATATATTACCACCGAAACAGAGATGTACACCGGCCATAAAAACCACAGTAAACAAATCGTCTTTAGTGTAAATATTTAAATAATAGTACTTAAAAATATATTTCACACGAAAATGTTTTATTTTATATTTAAGATTCAAACAAGGATTTACAATAGTATAATATTATAGTAGTTTAATTGACATACAATAAGTATTACATGATTTTAAATGATTTATATTAAATAACTAAAAATATTAATAAATATCACAATCTGTCAGAGATTAAATTGATAATTATTTTATTAGTAATCCTGGATGAAATTAAAAGTATATCAAATATTGCTATCTAAAAATATAAATCGTACGTCTTGGGAATATCCGCTCGGTTATCAGGTAGTAAAGGATACCAATATTATTTGAATGTTCCGCACTTAGTTCGTAAACCGCCCTTACTCATGAATTGGTCTCTAGTAGATTCGTAGGCCGAGTGTTTCGATTGGAATATCTAATTAAAAACTGAAATTTTAATTGCTCATATATAATATTTTTATTGAATTTTGGTTTCTCTCTTAATAATAGCGAAGGATCTATTTCGATCTATTTTGAATCTCATCAGCGTAGCTCAGTTGAATACAGAGAAACTGTCGTTTTACTATAAAGTTTATTAATATTACCCTATTGATTTCCTTACATAATAGTTCACTTTGAGAATATTATTTATTTAGACAACTGAATTTGTATTTAATGTTATATACTGCTACAAAGATTTTATTTTTATTTTCCTAAACTAATTATCTGCCTTGCTTCAGTTCATTTATCTTTCTATTATAGATTTAGATTTATGATGTTTCGAACGTGTTAAATATTTTTAGAGAATGAAATGTAATAACACTATAATAATAGCTTATACGATGAATTTAAATAATTAAAACAGGAGCATATTGGACAAAATTAAACATTTCATTAAGGTATTCATTTTGTAGGATCTAAAATCTAGAAAACGGAAAAAAAAAATTACTTTCTGAATAATCAATATAAACTTCCTTTCTAAATAATCAAAATAAACTTAGTTTATTTTGCAAAACTAAATACGTTCAAACTAGTGTTGCTTTGATAGCCTTGCTATTTTGTAAGACGCAAATTACTTTTGTATCAGTCAATGTCTGTCGAGGTAATAGCCAGAGAAGTAGGGTTTCAAAAGTGATTTGTTTTTGTAGTCTTAATAAGACTCAATTGTTGTAGTTTTACGAAATATTTTCGTGTTTTTTATAATTATTAAAAATGGGTGTACATTATTATGTGACAATAAAGTGAACATTTTAATTAATCTAAATTTGTAATAACAGTGTCAGCTTAAAAATATGGTCTTCATGAAAAATCAAATTATTGAAATTTAAAAAGCGTTGATAAAACTAATCAAAAGTCAATAATATGTTGGATGCTTGAAGCTATAACTTTGTAATACATCTTGAATTAGGAACTTTAAAGAATCATAAATAAAACTTACTTTGTTAATATCACACACGGAATTTATTTCGTAACTATAGTTTCAACCTTACAATGCCAGTAAAATTACAAAATAACTTAGGCGGTATTTATAGAGGGCGGATTAGAAGCGGTGTACAGCGAACAGGTAATATAATTTTTATAATTGCTTTAAAGATGGATGAATATATTAGGTCAGCCTGTTCGTTGATTAAGGGGTTTTCCGGATTACGCTTAGCTTTATAAATTTCCAGCGATTCTAGTAGGTCCAATTTCGGACCTCTAACTTAAGAATCAGCTGTTAATTCAATGTTTCATCATGCATTGTCCTTGTCCTTATTTACTTCTTCCTTTAACCAAGAAATAAATATTATTAAACGCGTAGCAATTAATAATGGTTACTCTACGAATATGGTAGATAAGACTATAAATAAAAACAGAAAACCCCATTAAAATCCTTGTTATGCTATGGAACATCTACTATAGAGAAGAAACAGACTATTACCTTAACGTTTTTTGGAAAAGCAACTTACAGAATTAAGAAAATTTTAGAGAAACATGGTATACAAGTAATAATCAAATCATATAGAAAAGTTAAATCAATTCTCTTTAATGCAAAACAAAACTCCAATGAAATGAAAACATCTGGGGTTTATAGACTTAATTGTGGATCATGTAAAGATGTTTATATTGGTCGGTCTGGAAGAGATTTATCAAAATTTCAACAGGATTTGAATACCATATTTTTCTAAAATTTGATTCTGTAGCTTGGTTTACCAAAGAAAGTTAAGGTTATAATTTATGTCTCTTTTCTAAAATATGTCAAATAGTACAGCAGAGATTTAGATTTTTGATTTCTATTTATGATATTGTCTAACATACATATTTGTAGAGTAACCATTATTATTTTATAACTTTTTATTAAGTTTACTTCATGAAGAAATCTGAGGCAAGGACAATGCACGATGAATAATTGAATTAAATACTGCTTCTTTATATGAATTTAATGGAATAAGAGAGTCTAAAAAGGTGGGTTTTCTGTATATATTAAATAAATAGTAGTTGCTGTGAAAAGTCAGTGTTTGTCATCTAAATTGAGTAGTAGTAGTAGTAGTAGTAGTAGTAGTGTTAGGCTATCGACCACGTGGTCCTTCCGCCATGTGTCATTTGTGTATTTGTGCGTGTGTAAATGAGCTTGTTACTTTAAAGGATCGCCCCCGTCACTCTAAAGCACCATTAATTGTATCCCAATGGTGAATGGTACCGGTCACCCATCCGACTACTGACCCGAACCAACGTTGCTGCACGTCAGTTCGGGGCCGTAACCGATGCGCCACCACCGGCGTGTATCTAAATTGATTAAGCCACAAACGAATAATTCAATTCAAAATGAGCGCTTACACCTCAAAAGAAAAATTTCAGTTCATGAAATTGAGTTTTAGCGGACATTCTTCGCGTGCTATTTGCGACTTATTTAGAATAAACTTTGAAACCCGTCTAGTGCCGTTTCAATCAACAATTATTAGAATTGATTACAAATTTGAGGAGAATGGTTGTGGAAACGATGAACATATTGTTAGGCATAAAGGAAGAATATCTGAAGAAACTGTAACAAATGCGTTGCAAGGATCACAGTAAATCCAACATTAAGTGTGTTTATAGTTACCGACTCTATAAAAGTCAAAACCATAAATAACAGAGCAGTGGAGCCTGATTCAAGATCCAAATTTTGTTTAATGATTATGGAAAAGTGTAACGAGAATAAGAGATTTCCAAATATAGTGTGTCTACATTTATTATTGATCCTAATTTATTATTATTCATGTCGAAATGGTTATCACAAGGGTACGTGAATATAAAATATTAAAGTCTCATGCTTGTGAAAATAGTAAACTTATAAAATATCTAGATTACATGGTGATTATTGTAATTGGTGTAGTAATTTACAAAAATAATAGAATTACAAATATTTATAAATTGTTTCATGAAATAATTTTCATTGTAATTAATTTTTCTTATTGTTATTTAATAGGATCTGCAACGCATAAATAACCAATTTTCAAATTTAACATTACCATTTGTGATTATAGTTGTTCCTTGCAGTTAGAAGATATGTGACCGTTTTTTAACAAATAATCAACTACAGTTTTTAAATACGATGAACATTTAATCTTAAACACTTTATCATTTGATATACCATCGTACGAAGCGCCGAATTCTTGGTGCTAGTTATTTAATATTAATCCACACTATTTGATTTTATATTTAACTATCTTTCCACTTCATTGCGAACTTTATCTTCCAAATATATCTATAGTTACAAATCTGCTTTTAAGCCCCCAATTTCTGCGGTATTGTAACTATCATTTTGATCGATAAATTCTATTAACATATATGCGTAGATATTGGGTAAATTACCACTGTATGCTAAAAAAAACTATGTATCTTCCATTACTTTATAACAACACAACGATTTAACCACTAAAATGTGAATGAACGAAGTCTAAATACTGTGTTTAAATCGTAGCAGATATAATGACGTCACGCGAACTTTGGTCGACTTCCTGGCGAAGTCGGAAAATTAAAAAATATTATTATTTTAAGAAACATAATTTCTCCCATGGTTCATTCAGTCTTTTGACACAGAATTGCATTTGTTTTGTTTTTGAGTCATTTAGAAAAAGTCTATTTTGTTCACATCACTCAGATACTTTTTCAGCTTGTACGCTGTTTATTTCCTTCGCGTTTATAGATTGGGGAACACTATTTATAACTGTAGTATCATCTGCATAAATAATTACAGAATTATCATCAATTCTAGCTGTTAGGTCATTAATGTAGATAATAAATAATACGAGTCCTAGTATTGACCCATGAGGTACCCCTGCATTCACAGGGAGAACATCTGATCTGAAGCAATTTAAAAATACCATCTGCTTACGATTTTCCAAATATGAACTAATCATTTTGATACTAGTCGTATCAATATCACAGAGAGGTGTACTAGACCATCAATAGTGGACCTGTTCGATCGGAAACCAAATTGGTTTGAGCTGAATAGTTGATTTTCCTCATCATATGCAACTATTTGCATTCACAGGGAGAACATCTGATCTGAAGCAATTTAAAAATACCATCTGCTTACGATTTTCCAAATATGAACTAATCATTTTGATACTAGTCGTATCAATATCACAGAGAGGTGTACTAGACCATCAATAGTGGACCTGTTCGATCGGAAACCAAATTGGTTTGAGCTGAATAGTTGATTTTCCTCATCATATGCAACTATTTAATTTTTAAAACTGTTTAAAAAATCTTTGATATTAGCAGTAGTAGAGAGATTGGCCTATACTTTTTTTTTCATTTATGTCCTCTTTTTTTGTAAACTTTACCTATTTTTAAAGCATCAGGGAATATCCCCACCTTCAAACAATCGTTAATAAGTAATTGGATGTACTAAATCAGAGGCGTCCAAACTTTTTGCTGCGGGGGCCAGTTTGGTATTTAAATTAATTAGCGGGGGCCAAGCATTGTAAATATGTGAATTAAAAAACCTTATTACAAGTAAAGCAGCATTGAATTTTATTTTTTATAGTAAATTACAGATATAACAATACTAAACAAACATGTCTAAATTATATTATTATAAAATTATTTTATGCAATTTTTAATGGGAATGGTGGAACTGGGTTTTTTCCTGGAGAGTTTCTTCAAAGTTGGGATTCAAATCGGAAACACCAATTATTAGCAATGATTGCAAATGATCATCCGATAAATTTGACCTATATTTAGATTTCAGATACTTCATCCTGGAAAAAGTTTGTTCGCACATATAGGTAGTGCCATACATAGAAATAAATTTACCAGCCAATTGCTTTAAATTTGGAAACTCTTTTGCGTCCAAAAATTTGTAAAAATCGATCAAGTTTCCTTCCTTGTATTTGTTCTTGATCAATTATTTCCATTTGAAACTGACTTGAAACGTCGCCAACGTTGCAGTCATATGGATTTTGAAACAGCCGAATTTCCCTTGAATTTATGTCAAGATCAGAAAAACACTTTTGAAATTCTAGTTTTAAATCCGCGATTACTTTTACTGCAAATATGGTGGGAAATCTTTCGTCAGTTTCTGTGCTAAATTTTTCACAGCACGTGAAATGGGAGAAATTACATTCATTCATATGACTTTCGAGCAATATCAGCTTGGCTCTGAATGCTTTGATTTGCTCGAATAAATCACAAATTAAGTTGTTTTTACCTTGGAGCTTTAAATTCAAGTTATTTACGTATGTCACGACATCTGCAAAAATTGCCAACTTCCAGAGCCACTTAGCATCCGATAAAGGCGGTTCAGAGTGATTCTTTTCTGCAAGAAAAATTTTAATTTCCTTTCTGAGCTTGAAGAACAGCAATAACACTTTTCCACAGCTAAGCCATCGAACTGCTGTATAATACGACAAGTCAACAGACTCAGATTCAATTTCTTCGAGGAAAGATCGAAATTGGCGATGATTGAGTGCACGTGATCGAATAAAGTTTACGACAGAAACAACTGGTTTCAAAACGCAGCTCATGTCGACATGTTTTACACATAGGGCTTATTGGTGGATGATACAGTGCAAAAACATTGGTACTGTTGCTCCTGCGCTTTCATAAGCTTTTCTTATTAGCCCAACCACCCCAATATTGGCACCAGACATGTTTCTTCCTCCGTCAATTGTCACACCTTGGAGTCGATTCCAGTCCAAGTTATATTTGGTCAACGTCTGTTGTAGTTCCTTAAAAATATCTGCTCCAGTTGTAGTGCCATGCATGCTGTTAACCGATGCTAATTCTTGGGTGACATTAAGATCGTCGTCAACTCCACGAACAAATACTAAAATGTGTGAGGTGTCACTAACGTCGGTCGATTCATCCATCGCGATAGAATAGTGAGTGAAACGCTGTGCTTTCCCAGAAATCTGGTGGAGTATATTATTGCCAATATCGTCAATTCGACGAGCAACAGTATTGCGGGAAAGACTTATCGTTTTGAAAAGTTTCACCTTTTCCGGAAATAATACCCCAACAGCTTCCATCATACACTCTTTAACGATGTTTCCATCCATAAAGGGTTTCCCTTTTTTCGCCAACAAATAAGCAACTTTTATGCTAATTAAAGTCAATGATTAATTTTCCGCGTTTGCCTTCCTAAATAAATTTTGCTGAGAAGACAAACAACGACTCATTTTTTCAAATTTTTCAGTACGCTGCTTGTCCTTAAATTGTGAGTAAGCTGAAGCATGTTTTGTTTCATAATGTCGACGTAAATTGTATTTCTTCATTACAGCAACAGTGTCATTGCAAATTACATATATAGCTTTGCCATTCTTTGACTGCGATTGCACAAAGAAATATTTGAATCCCCATTCTTCTTTAAAAACGCGGCACTCGTCATCTACTTTTCTTCTTTTTGTTTCCATGTTTAACTTTAAAAAATAATATTAACATAATAATTCAGTTATAATATATTAAATATAAATCTAAACATACCAATTTACAATATATCAACTGTAAAGAATGTAAATAAGCTCCGCGGCCGACGAATTTTTGGTTTGTCGTGGACAATCTCGTAGCTTTGAAAAAAAAAAACAGAAAAAACTTGAATACCAGACCGTACTTTTTCGAGCGTGATACCGTGCTCATTCTAACCGAATGCGCTCTTCATCTGCGCGAGATCTAATACCGACGCGCCACGCTACATTTATATTTTACGAAATTTTTCAAAATCCTTGGCGGGCCGGATAAAATCGCCTGCCGGGCCGGGTTTGGCCCGCGGGCCGTAGTTTGGACACCTCTGTACTAAATGATGTTGTACACATTTAAATATGTCAACTGTAAGACCGTAAATATCTGACCCTTTTTTAAGTTTCAATTTATTTCTAATTTCCCTAATTTTGAATTCTGAAATTTTTTACATCAGGTAAAGGGATAGCATTATTCACAAAAAATATTTAGTTCATTACTTAAAGAGCAGTTGTTAATTTGTGCTTTGGAAGGTCTATGTTTATTTAAGATATTCTATGTGGTTTTTGATTTGTTATTACTGTTTAAGATAAATCTATCAAGAATTGTCAATTTATATTCTGCATTGTACTTATTGATAGCATTTTTTGTTTTATTCGTGGATCGATTTTTTTAATCCTCTCTTAACAATCGTAATACTTTCCGCGTATTATATAGTTCAGTATCAAACCAATTTATATTTGTACCGCTGCTTTTCGATTTTCTCTGTTTGATTGGAAATGACTTATTTGCAGCATTAAGAAATGTCATATCTATGAGGTGAATAATATTATAGAACGTTAAGGGTTTATAGGTCTTTAATAGGTCTTTACATAAGTGGGTTTGGCTTGATACAGCACCTTTAATTTTATTGCCTCGTGATCAGATATTTGAAGGTTTGCAAGGGATACCGAAAATTACTTTTTTTTTCGATATTTGTAAATATATTACCTAGAGCTTAACAAGATTCAAAGTATTCATAATATCTATTAGAGCAAAGGCTTTGGGATCATCTCGATTGAAGTGGACTTTAAAACCACCACCAATAATAACAGTTTCATGATAATATATAATTTCTGTTAGATTAAGTATGTTTTATAATTTCCAATGTAAATACAAGACAATTCGGCATGTTTTTCACTACTAATTCTATTTGTTAGAGAATTGAATTCACAAACTTTTACATGAGTTGGTGCAAGAATTACTGTTCCTCCGTGAGAGCTCGTATGACGTGCAAAGTAAGCCTTTGACCATAGAATGTTTATCTTGAGAACAGCACACTGTTCACTATTCATCCAATGTTCGGACACCGCTAGGAAACTAAAATGTTTATTAATGAGAAAGTTTACTTTATTTTTAATGGACCGTGCATTTAATAATAAGGAGATGTTTCAATATTTTGAGTATAAAATTTAATATTTAAGTTGTCTTCTTTTGTATTCTTTCCATTCGAAAATTTTTATTGAACGTAAATCTTCTCATCTTAATTCCAGCAGGCTAGGTTTCCACTTTCATCAGTATGTCCAGATGTACGAAATCCACACACATTTTAAACGACTTGTTTGTTCCTCTCGTATGCAGTTCTTTTATTTCAATTCGCTTTATATTTGTCTACCATAAATTTCTTAATGACATTCCCAGTTACATCAGCTGCACAATTTCCTATAGATATCCATGGGTTTTTATTAGATGCCTTGAATGAGTTTGTTGGTGAGAAACTACCGGTTAGTGTAGTTTGTTTACGTTTTTTGTTAGATTTTACTTGCCATTCATGTTCATTGTCATCTTGGTTCGGCGTAATTAAATGCACAGTTGTATTAATTTCGGTTATACCTGTTTTTATATTCGGTTTTCTGGCTTTTTCAACATATGGTTGTATATTACTTCCATTGTTTAAAGTATTTTCCCTGATGTTTGTGTTGTTGTTTGACACCATGTTTTATACACTCACATTGACAGCTGACTGCTGCGATGTCGCATGTACTTTTCCACGGATTTTATTTGCTTTAACTTCTGGCGATTTTGTTAATTTTTGGTAATACACTAACACAAGGATACTAGGAAAGAGATTATTAACAACAAAGAACACCAAACTATTCTTCAAAATTTGGTAATTTTGCTGATTAAATATTTTGAAATATTTCGACATATTTTGGACATAAAAGATACTAAAGGTTTAATTGAGAAATCTTGTAACAATCCATAATAAATATACATAATTTGGTGGTCACACGGATAAGATGTTTTGTTTGGTATTTGTAGATTTAAACAAAATTATTATAATTAAGAAAATTTAAAATTCCATCCATCTATTCCTAAAAAAAATCTATGTAAAGAAAGTCTTAAATTTTCTTAATTCTTATCATTATGTTTACATAAATCGAATCCCGCAAATAAATTCAATAAAGATAATAAATCTATGTCAAAACACTGCAATTTTACAGGGTGAGTTTTTTAGATGATCCCTATGGGGATCTCGGAAATTACAAGAGATAGGAAAACGGCTAAATGGGGAAAGAAGTGTATATTTAAAAAATAAAATTCCCCTTTCAAAGTTTTTAAAAAAGTCAAAGGTTACTAGATATTTTGAAAAAAGTAAAAAGTGTCAATTTTTTTAAATCAATATATCTCGGTTATTATAACAGATAGAAAAGAAAACTGTAAAAGACAAAGTTTTAGGTTATTTTATGCAGATTAATAAAATATATTCAGATTTTTTATCACAAGTAAAATAACAAGAACTCCCGTTTTTATCGGAAAATCATATGCACGAAAAATGTGTTGCTTAGCAATATTTTTTTTTTGCTTAAAAGAAACACATTTTGAGTGCATGCCATTTTCCGATTAAATACGAGAGGTCGAGTTATTTTTGGTAAGACAAATTCCAGAATAAACGATTGTTATATGAGATTTATTTAATGTTACTAGAAAAATACAATTGAATATTGAATCGTTAATGTTACTAATACAAAAATATAACATACCGAATTATTCCGAGTATTAGTTGGTATATTGTTTTTAATAATTGCATCAATTTCGTTTGATTTTAAACTTCTGGAACGATTCATTATTCGAAAGAAATGAATGCACGTCGGAGATTCGATTGTCACTTTTGACAAATACGAACCAACAACACATACAATCACCCTACTGGGATTTTATCACCCTACAGAGATTTTATCACTCTTTTTATCACTTCTTCCTTTTTGTTTTATCGAGATAAACAAAGCTGCTGTAATTTGAAGTGCCACCATATTGCTTCTAACCTTGAATTTGACACATGAGGCAATTTGTCGCCATTATTTTCCGAGATATGACGCAAACTTACATTTTTTTAAAGAGAAACCATAGTTGGTTATGGCCGCCTCATTCGATAGATTATTTTTTTCTCTTTAATATGACAGTTATTTCTAAAAATAAGTTAGTTATAGTCATTTTAAGTTTTAGTATAAATAAAACAATTGCAGTTGCTTATACTAATAGAAATATTGAAATTATTAGTTTTAGTATAATCACTATGAAATAGTCCTACAATTTTCATTAGGTGATTTATACAGGGTGTGTTTTTTTCGATGATCTCTATGGGGATCTTGGAAACTCTAAGAGATAGAGAAACGGTTAAATGGGAAAAAAAGTGCAGATTTACGAGACGAATAAAATTCAACTTTCAAAGTTGTCAAGAAAGTCAAGGGTGACTAGATATTTTGAAAAAACTAAAAAGTGTCAATTTTTTTAAATCAATATATCTCGGTTATTATAACAGATAGAAAAAAACTGTAAAGGGAAAAGTTTTAGATAATTTTATGCAAATTAATAAAAAATAATCAGACAATTTTTATCGCCATTATTTTCAGAGATATGACGCAAACTTATATGTTTTTAAATGGAAACCATAGTTGGCTATGACCTCATTCAAAAGGTATTTTTTTCTCCTTAATCCAATATGGCATACGACATAGTTATTTCTAAAAATAAATGAGTTATGGTCATTTTAAATTTTATTGGAAATAATAAATAGGTAGCCATGAAAAAGGTGAAAGTAAAACAATTGCAGTTGTTTATAATAATAGGAATATTGTAATTATTAGTTTTAGAGAGATAAACCAAAATGAAAAGCCAGCATAAGAATAATAATTTTGTAATTATTAAAATTTAGGCAACCATATTTTCTTGTTTACATATGAATTTTAACTGTTCTGCAAAGTACTTATTTCTTAGGGATTAAAATGTTATACTAAGTGTTACGCATAGTGTTCATATAGTGGTTATTGGTTACGTGTTATCTCGCTGATATTTTCACCATAAGTGTAAGTAATCAAATTATAACCTATACCGTTGTTAGATCCATGTGCGCGTCGCGTGCGCCACAATTTTATCACATTTCCTCTGTTTTCTTTTGTCATCCTGTCCATGGCCTAGTACAGTATTGTCATTGTCAGTCACCGCGAAGGGCCTCGCTGGTATGAAGTGTGTCCCTATAAAATCCTTACATCTAACTATAATTAAAATGTCGCATAGGTCCGATAATAACAAAACAAAAAATCCCCGTGCGGATTTATTGTGTATTGGTGTATGCGGTAATACAGTAGCAAATAAAACTACCTGCCCTCGATGCAATAAATATTGTCATCTATCATGCATTAATAATCATGTATGTAATATATCCACTTCGGTTACAGATGATCTTGCTACAGCAGTACAAAATTTACACAAATCTGTCGAACTATTAACTTTGAAATGTGATAAGTTGTCTGCGGATAACGATAAATTAAAATACCTTGTTGATGAAATGGGTTAAAATTAGCGCCCAAAATACTGAGTTATAGGATGAGATCACTAAATTAACAAACAAAGTATGCCTAATTGAAAATCAACATGCCGTTGTCATTCCGCCTGACGGCTCTAATCTTTCTGAAACTAATTCACCCCGTGAACATAATATTGTAGAAGAGATTGCTGACCGAAAAATTAGGGAAAACAATATTATAATTCACAATGTAGTTGAATCGAACGCTGTAAAAGCTGAAGACAAACACCACGAGGACCGCGTCCGTGTACTGGCTGAGCTGCAAAAAATAAATAATAATATTGTCGTAAAAAAATTATTCCGTCTTGGTAAACGTTCCGATAAACCACGACCACTTACAGTAATCTTGGAAAACAGCTCAACTGCTCTGACTGTATTACGCAACCAATCAAAAATTGACTCGAAAATTAAATTTAAATCATACCTTAAGAGTAACGGGAATATTTAATTACGGTAATAACAGAACTTAAGGCGAGGCAATTGAACGGTGACACTAACTTAAGATTGAAGTTCTTTAATGGAGTTCCTAAAATAATCTCAAACTCTGCTTCGGAAAACTAATTCTCTCCCAATTGAATTACTCGATATCTAAAACAAACCATGTTGAAATTTACTATCAAAATACTCGTATATTGAATTCAAAAACACTTGATTACTATACTTTTATAGAAGGTAACAGTTTTGATATAATAGCTATCACAGAAACGTGGCTAAAAGATGGATTTTATAGCTCTGAATTATTTCCAGACTGTTATAATGTTATAATGTTATACGCAGCGATAGACCTAATAAAAAAAGAGGTAAAGTTCTACTTGCTTTTAATAGCCATTTTATATTAAGGGAAATCTTTCTTGATACAATAACGCCCAATATTGATTCAGTCGGCGCGAGAATTATTATTAATGGTAGAAATTTAGATATTTTGTGTGCATACATACCTCCTGCTACAAACTTACATGAGTACAATGTATTGTTTGAATATATTGAAACGAAATTAAATATTGAGCATTCATTCATTGTTGGCGATTTTAATCTTCCACAGTATTCTAAATTCGTCTCCAGTGGTGAATTATCAAATAATATTCTACCATTAAATCATTTTATTTGTTATACCGGCCTTGTCCAAATGAATCATATATTAAATTCCAATGGTAGACTACTGGATCTAGTTATAACATCAATCCATCAATCTTGATGCACATCAAGATATAATGCATCTGATCCAGCACTAGCTGAAGACCCACATTATCCAGCTCTTAATATTAATCTAGTATTCCCAGGCAAAACATCTATATTTAGAGGCGATATTAATCGTCAGTACTATTTTTAAAAGGCCAACTTGAATGCTCTATATTTGGATATATGCAACGTTGATTGGAACACGATATTTAGAACAGTGGCTAACGTTAATGATATTTGCAATGACTTTTATAAAATATTATACTCATTATTTAATAAGCATATATAATAGTTGCAAAAAACGGTACCCTTCTTGGTTTATTTTAGAATTGATTAATATTTTAAAATCAAAACAGCATTATAGATCACGTTATAGGCGGCATCCAATCATTTATAACAAGTTGCGGTTATCAGAATTGCAGAAGAAATATAAACAATTGTCTAGAATTGCCTAGAAATTTTTTATCAGTAGATCCAAAAATGAGATTGCCAATGAACCTGCACGCTTCTGGTCATTCATTAATAAGAAATGAATGTCTACAAAAATTCCTGGTGATATGATATATGACAATAAGTCACTAACAGGTACGAAAGAAATAGTCATCTTTTGCAATTCACTTTGCTAGCAGATATGAAACATCACAAGAATCCAACACGGGATCTTGTAGAAATTCGTATATAGGAGACTATTAAATTTTTGAAGAGACAATGCTAAAATTTATGAAGAAAGTTAAGCCAAATTTAACCATGGGGATGGACCATATACCTGCGTTTTTAATTAAGGATTACGGTACGTATTATGTGTACCGATTACCCGAATTTACAATTTAATTCTAAAAAGTGGAATATTTCCGGACTGTTGGAAAACTGTACGAGTCGTTCCTGTTTTTAAATCAGGTGATAAGCACCATATTAATAACTAGAGGCCAATTTTACTCCTTAGCAATTTTTCAAAGGTCTTCGAATGTATTCTGTCTGATGTAATTTATAGTCTAGTGCAGCATAATATATCTAGTAATCACCATGGGTTTGTTAAAAAACGTAGTACTATGACGAACCTAATCAACATTACACATAAGATATCATCTGAACTGGATCAACAAAATCAAGATCCTTGTTTCACCAGGTGACCCTGGTTGAGGTAGGTTTGGTAGTTCTTGAGCAGCTTGTTTCAAACGCAGTATTGATAGAGTCTGTGATGCTTTGCACCATGAGCTCTAACTCATGCGTTGTTCTCGCTACTGTTCGACAGTCCCCGATTCGGCTGGCTAGTACCTCTTTGTATAGGTCCCAGTCAGTTCTCTTCGGGTTTCTGTTTTGGATTTCAGATGCTTCTTCTGATTCGATATCGAATCGTATATATCGATGATCTGAGAGTGATGGTTCCTCAGATACATGCCAGTGTTTTACCATTTCACTTGCCTTGCGAGAGGCAAGTGTTATATCAATTACTTCGCTTCGCACCGCGTTTACGAACGTGGGTATATTTCCAATATTTTCTATTTCAATGTCATTCTCTAAGATAAAATCTAATAGTTTCTCACCTCTTGGATTGATGTCCGTGCTCCCTTATATAATGTGGTGCGCGTTGGCATCGCATCCAAGGATCAGCGGTATTCCCTTGTGGCTCCCGCTGTGTATCAGCCGCTGAATCTCGTCTGGCGGCGGTGGTCCTGGTTGGTCGTAGGGAAGGTAACCGGATCCGAGTATAAACTCCATCCACGGTCCCCTTTCCACTACTTCCAGCCCTGCTGCCACTAGGTCTCTGCAACATACGTCCCATAATGGCATAAAATTCAGTCCATGTTTTGCTATTATACATGTACGTGGGTTACACATTGGTTCGGCCTCAATCAGTCGCCTGCCCTGTATGTTTAACCCCTTTACTATTCCCTTGTGAAGCCATGGCTCTTGTACAAGTGCAATGTCAATATTTTCTCTTAGGATATATGCACTGAGAGCAGCAGATGCCGCCTTACAGTGGTGTATATTAATCTGTAGTAATTTGAACATTACTTACCCTTTGGCGATTCGGGCAACGGACTGTCGTCCATTGCTCCCTCTCCGGACACTGGAATTCCTTCCATTGCTACCTCTTCGGTCTCCTCAGGTCTGCCGACGGTTTTTGCCGCCGGCGCCCTGAGGGTGATGGTTGAAAGGCCGAAGTGCAACTTCTTTCCTTCGCTCACCTTCCCCCAAGAGACTTTGTCCATCTGTATGATGTACTGAGTTCCCTTGGGGTCCGGTTTTTGGTTGACTACCCTCCAGGTATCGGTGCTTACGTTGTTCTACACCGATATTCTTTTGAGGAAGATGGTGGCCTCTATTGGTGGTCCTGGAGCCCACGTTAGTACTCTCCTGGGTTCCGGCAGGTCCTTCAAATCAATGATCTGAAGTTCCTTTTCGTTCCCCAGGAGATTCTTCTCCTTGGCTATGCTTTTGAGCCATGTCCTGGTTGAAAGGTCGGAGCATACTATTCTCAGGAATCCCCCTTTATGGGTGCATTCCTGAAATTTCGGTGACGCTTTGTATTACTTTAAATTCAGGGTATATCCTCCAAATACCGTTAATTACGATATGCCGCTCAGTGAATTCTCGATGACAACCATGTTACAACGTCATAGGTACATCAAAATCCTTACATTATATAAACATTTTCACAACCATATTGATAATCGATTTTTTCTGAACCTTCTTCACTTCTATGCTCCTAAATTTTTAACACGTAATTCATTGACATTTTATTACCAGAAAGCCAATACCACACATTTTTTAAACTCCCCTCTGTATCAAATGCTAAATAGTTATCACGAAATTCAATGTTTCGTTGACATATTTAGTCCTAGTCTTTCAAGGTTTTCACCCGATATCAAGCGTATTGTAAAGTTGTAGTTTGTAATTAAAATAGTTTTAATTTATCATATGTATCTTATTTTCAAGTTTCCCTGTAACTTGATATATTTCTGTTGAGAAATAAATAAATATATTATCAAATGGCCATCTGTATGTGATATAAACACATTTGTCGAGAGAATAATACGTTTCTTACAAAAATATTATGAACAGATGAATCTCGATTCCCTAATTGTGGTATTTTTAATCGCCACAATGAACATACGAGGGTAGATTGAAAAGTTTCCGGAATGGGCAAGAAAACGCAGTAATTAAACAGGTTATTTTTATTTTTCAACATAGTACCCTTGCAGGGCGATACACTTTTCCCAGCGGTGCTCCAACTTTTTTAAGCTTTCAGAAAAATATGATTTCGGGAACTCTGCAAAATAAGCTTTAGTGGCGTCGATGACCTCCTCATTTGACGTAAAGCGCTTGCCTCCGAGCCAAGTCTTCAAGTTTGTGAACAAAAAGAAGTCGCACGGAGCCAGGTCTGGAGAGTACGAGGGATGCGGCACCACCTCGTAGCCCAATTCAACCAATTTAGCATTGGCGATTCGGGATGAATGGGCCGGCGCGTTGTCGTGGTGAAAGAGCACTTTTTTCCGCTGCAAATGAGGCCGTTTCTTCTTCAATATGCCGTTGAATTGATCCAATAAATCGCTGTAGTATTGTCCCGTGATAGTTCTTCCCTTCTGCAAAAAGTCGATGTGTATCACACCTTGCGAATCCCAAAAAACGGTGGCCATGACCTTTCCAGCCGATGGGACAGTCTTTGCCTTCTTCGGAGCAGATTCGCCTGGAGAAATCGACTATTTCAACTGCTGCTTGGTTTCTGGTGTGTAGTGGTGGATCCATGTTTTGTCCACGGTCACGAATCGGCGAAAAAAATCCGTTAATTACTATTTCTGCGCAAGATTTGATTTAATAAAATAAATATTATTGCAGACTCTACTTATTCACGTACCCTGAATCTTGCAGTTCCTTAATTCCGCAATCCGTTTTAAATTATTAAGTATCCTATAACTAACGCGGAGCGATTGATTTTTTCTTATTTTTATGTATATTTCTATACGATGTTTACTACCTGCAGATATAATAAGGATATTCCCTTTTTCCTTGTTATTATCGCATTGCTGCACCAGGGATCCATATTTTACTTGAACATCGTCCATTTTGGAATGCATCTGTGTATTTTATAATAAGGTAAATTCAATAACGAGCGATTTCTTTTAGGTAGAACAGCCTTCTCATCGTATTTTCCGGATTTTAAATTAATTTACGTGCGTGATATCAACGATTTAATTTTTACAAAATCCATCGTAACAACAATATGAGATACATTATAAATAAACACTTCAGAATATTATGCCTAACAAATTTATGTAATTTTGGGTAATTTTTAGTCCATTTATTATTTATGATTAAGAACGAAATTACACGACAATTTACTATAAATGATTCATAATTTATACAGAGTGTTTTTGTGACTCGGCCACATATATGTAAACATTGTTATAATATGGTACTTCCTAAATTAACATCAAGTATACTTCTTTGGCAATTTGTCGCTTCGATCGGACCGCGGGAGCCATGCTATAGAGGGTGCTCCTAAAATTTATTTACTCAGAACTTTTTTTGCGTAAATCTGCATGTAGAAAATTGTGTTAAAATTTCTTAACTTTGAAAGCTTGTTTCGTGGTCTTTTGATAAGTTTTATAATATTTTTTACGAATCATCATCATTTTTACTCTAGTATATGTGGCTAATTTTAGTCCCCGAGTCACAATAATACCCTGTATAATATATTTTCTGCTATCTTTATTAAATATAAACACGTGTTATTAAATTAATTGGGCCATTTTTAAGGTGCTTTCTGATGAATCCAACTGTTTTAAAGCAATTTTTCATTTGACCGAACTGTATCAATATTATCCTTTGAGACAGCTCATTAATATAGATAGATCTATATTATTACTTCTATTCCCCAAAATCAATAGTATTATCGAAAAAGTCACTACAAAATCACAAAACCTAATCCTATTATATACATTCTTTTACATCAAGAGATCAAATCAGCTTTGCATATAATAATGCTATACTGATGATTCATTATTACTATAAATCTTTATGTATTATTATGTTTTTCTTAATATTCTGCTTTATGTTATCTTCACGTTTCAGTATAAAATACGTTTGTTGTACTGTTACTCGGATTAATTTTTTCTAAATGTATCGTTTGCCCAGATGCTGCAATTATAATTTAAAACCACGGTCCATTATAGTATTGAAAAGTGAATCTAGTTTTTAACTAACACTCCATTTGGAAAATGCTTCCTCAGACCATTAGTCCCTTTCAGGTCACGAATTGCGACTCCAATCAAATGCATCATTAAAGTAATTTTATTTGTCTTCCGCCACCGACCGAATTTTTACGGTTCCGATTTTGTGACTAATGAAAAGAAAGAGGAAAAAATTGGGGAGGCGGACCAACCGAGAGGACGCCATTTGAAATGCAAATTCCCAGTGAGTATTTATGCCGGTCGCGTAATAGTTTTTCTTATTTTCATTTTATTTTCCGGCGGCCTCACGTCGATTAATTAATTGTATTCGCCGGAGAACTATGTTCGCTTTAAGCATCCATAATTTAGAATTTAAAGGGACCTAATGCCCATAAAGGGGAAAAATTGCGGCCCCCGCTGTCGAACACAAATCAATTTTATGGAGATAACGCGCATATTAATTCGGTAAACTCGCGTATCCATTCTGTTATAAAAGTCAGGTGAGAACGAGCCAATTGAGATTTATCGGTCAGTTTGTTTTGTTGATTTTCTCTCATGTAAACTGATTTTAACATTCATGTATTTGCCTTTATTACAAATTAATATTATTCATGATATTATATATTTCAGAATAAAATTAAAGGATCTACATAATTTATTATATTTTATGATATTTGATTTTTCATGGTAATGTAAATAATTTTCTCTAATATAATTATTTACATTACCAACTTTAATAATTTATTATTGCATTGCATTAAACTAGTTATATATAAATAATAATAATACATTAAAACATTTAAATGAATAAAAAACACCAAAGTCAATAATATTCAATGATTAATATTTAATACATGTTCTAAAGATTAATTTTAAGTGAATTGTTGTTACTTTGAAAATGATTAATATTTAATACATGTTCTAAAGATTAATTTTAAGTGAATTATTGTTACTTTGAAATAGTGTCAGTTTTCGATATAAATTCTATTTAAACTATATATAATATGTTTCAATATATTACAACTATTACAATAAAGTCATCGTTTACTTTCCAAAGACCAACTTACGCTTTGTGCTGCAAACCCATTGGATAAATTAAGTATGTTTGTTGAACCAAATGTTTTTTAAAAAGAAAGCCATAAACACTTGTTGATATTAAGAGTCATTTTGTTTAAATTACACAACAAAATTATTTCTTCCAAATATTTCTGCATGGGCAAACAATTACAGACAAAATCAACGGTTTTAAATATGTTAATGTCATCAACAATTTAGAGTTTTTTTTTTTAAATTAATATATCGTAGGTGAAGAGGGTAAATAATATAGGTTCACCATGGGACCCTTGCGGAACCCCTGATGTAACTGAAATAGATGTAGCCTTAAAATTATTTACCCAATAATTTGAGTCAATTGCGAAAGAAATGATCTTGGCCAAAAAATAGTTTCATCGCAAAATCCAAAATATTGTAACTTTCTTAGAAGTAATGTGTTTGTAGGAATCGAGGTAGATACAACCAACTTGCGTTTTATTCTGCAATGCAAAAGTGAAACACTGTTTGAAAGTTACAAGGCTCGAAATTGTCCACGTATTTGAATTTGTTGATTAGGAGCAATTATACTGCGGAACATCCTTAAATTATGATCCAATAGCTTTAGAAAAGTAAACTGAATAGAATGGTAAACTAAATACGAATACCGATCAATTGCTTTCAACATATTATAAATACCCGATTTTAATAACTTTGAAAATAAGTAAAAAATAGGACCACTAGAGGTGGGAGTGAGGAGAACGTTCGAGTGTTGGTGTATGCAGATCTTTGTGAGAGTGGAGAAATTCTTGAATAGGAGAGATATAAAAGTGAATGTTGGAAAAACAAAGTGAATTCGATTTAGGAATATAGGAAGGGAAGGAAGGATTAAAAAACTTGAATGGAAGGGGAGGTCATCGAGAGGGTGTTAGTATGAATTTTATTTTTAAGAGTTCGGAAAGTTATGTGGAGCTTTTCAAATGGGTAGAGGGGAAGGCGAGGAAAGCATGGGGGGTGAAAGAAAAATGAGAAAGGTGGTACATGATGTATGAGTTGGAGGATGGAAGGTTGGAAAGAGAGCAGAAAGGAGGAGAATTTATTTATCTAGAGCAAGGGTTGAATGTGGTGGAATGGATGTATGAGAAGACGAATGCGTGGAGAGGTAAGAGAGATAGAGGCTACAGGAAGTGGAAATGGATGGTCGAGGGATACGGAGAATGCATTGTGTTTGGACGGAAATACGTAGTCATCTGGCAGACAAATGCAAGGGAGTAGAAGATGATTGTGTGGATGAATGTATTTAGAAACGTGAGAGAGTGAAGAAGACGGGACCAGTACAAAGACAGGAAACAGGATAGAGAAAGAATAAAGAAGCCCGAAACAGCAGAGTCTAATATTATAACATGCATTGTAATAGAGCAAAATTCCAAATAAAGGATTTGTAATATTACTAGAACTCATATCCAATAATTCTAATCTCGACAATGATAATTTGCTATTATTAACGACACTAAAGCTGAATGACAGCTTATAAAAATAATCGCCTATACACTTTTGCTTGCGATTGAACCACCATTCAAAGCACTTTGTCCAGGGAAAGATGGTAACTCTAACACATAAAAAAGAGAAGTGGAGAGACAAGAAATGCAGAGCTGTATAAAGACGATTGAGTACAATGAAGGATATGGGAGATGGCAGGTGCATGGAAGAAAGCCGAAGTCCAACTACAGCTTCTCTGAAATACTTAATCCAAACCCAGTATCCACATTTAGTAAATTTTTCAATGAATTCATGTGCATTTTTAATGAGTGCTTTCCATTGATAAAATGTTTGCTTAATAATACATCTTCACCAAAACAGGAATGGTATACAATCAATTTAAAACAACAACAAAATACGATACAAGCACTAACTACAATATACAAAAGCACAGGACATCAATTTATAAAAGACGAATTAAATAAATTACGTAACACCTACCAAATTAACATAAATAATGCAAAGAAGTCATATCATGAAACAAAAATAATAAACGCCCTAAACAAACCAAAAGAAATATGGAAGATTGTAAATAGTGCATGTCGAAGTAATAAATATATTCCTGTAGCTAACAATATCACAGCAAATAGTTTTGAAAATTACTTTTCTAATGTAGTTAAAAATATTAATGCTACTTTAACATGTAATATGACAGACTTCAAGAATTCATTGAAAAAGTTAGAAATCAATACAACCAAGTCATTTTTCTTAGACCCAGTTAGCGAAATCGAAATTAAAACCATTTTGCGAAAACTTAAGAATTCCAATTCAACAGATATATACGGTATAAATGTACACGTATTAAAAAATATTGCTGAATACATAAGCCCGATACTTGAACACTTAATTAATTTATCATTCGAAACAGGAATATTTCCCAGTGAATTAAAAAAATGTAAGGTGGTGCCTATTCACAAAAAAGGTGATATAAACGATGAAAGCAATTATAGGCCCATAACTATAACACCTATATTATCAAAAGTATACGAAGTAGCAATTAAAAATCGTTTATATAACTATATTGTAAAGTTTATTAGTATTAGTCACTATGGGTATGTATCGAAAAGATCCACACTGGATGCAGTGTTAGATCTGACTGAGAACATACACCATGCATTTGAAAACGGCCAAATAACTACAGCCGCCTTCTTAGATCTCAGCAAAGCGTTTGATACAGTATGTTGGGATAAGCTCCTGTATAAACTGGAGTACTATGGTATACGTGGCATCCCTCTTTCATTAATTAGATCATTTTTATACGGCAGAGAGCAAACGGTATGCTTTCAAGGTACTTGTTCAAACAGAACGACATTAAAACAAGGCATTCCGCAAGGAACAATTTTAGGGCCTTTGTTATTTCTGCTGTATACAAATGACTTAAAAAGCAATGTAACAACAGCAGAAATATACCAATATGCAGATGATACAACCCTTGTCAAAAAATATAAGGCTTGTCCCCGTACTATGCAAACAGGATTTGAGAACGAGGCTGTAAATTGGTTCAAGCAAAACAATCTCGCGATAAACGAACAAAAAACCAAAATCATTCATTTCACATTGACAAATGCAGATAGAGCTGATACTGCTAAATTTCTAGGCATTACCTTAGATCCCATTTTGAGTTGGGAAGAACATATAAACCAGATCAGCAAAAAGTTGTGTAGAAATATATACCTACTACGCAAAATATCAGAAAATGTTAACTGGTACATCGTCCGTATGTCATATTATGCTTATATTCATAGTATAATTCAAAACAACATAATACTATGGGGTGGTACAGCTACTGCCAGCAAAATATTCATATTACAAAAGAGATGTATTAGAATAATAGCGGGACTGAAAATGACGGAGAGCTGTAGAGGTCACTTTAGGAAATTAAACATTTGTACTTTACCTGGAATATATATACAGTCTTGTTTATTATATATATTCGACCGAAGAACAAAGCACCGTTGTCACGAAGACATACATAGCTATGATACGAGATCAAAATCTGACTTATATATGCCAACACATCGTCTAAGCAGAACAAGCAAAAGTTTTATAATACAGGCCGTCAAATTCTATAATTATTTACCTGATTGTGTGAGAAATTTGCCAAGAAATAAATTTAAACAAAGAGTCAAGGAAGTCCTAATCAATTCAGAACCGTATAATATCGAAGATTATTTTAAAATCGATCTGGGTCTGTATACTAGTTAGAGTACAATAATTTATTGTCTAGTCACCAATTTTAATATGTTATTTATGTTTTAGCGGTTTTATTTTTATCTGTACACCAATTTTAATGTGTTATATATGTTTATTCATTTTTTTTATATCTTTACACTTATTTGAAATTTTAATATGTTGTGTATGTCTTATTTTTAGCTATAGTCAAATTTTAACATGTTGTATATGTTCATTTATTTATTTCATTTTATCTTTTATATCTTTACACTAATTTTAAATTTTAATATGTTCTATATTACTTTTATTTTCATATTTATTTACCTATACTGTAAGTTATGTTTTATTTTTGTAACCATTTACAGATCCACGTTCTGTGATAGATACTGTATTTTATATAAACATGTGTCTATATTTGTATTTATTCTGTATCCCTATCTACTTATATCAAAAGTTTTTTTTATCTATTTCTATACATACTATGTAATGACTTGTCCTCATAACACTGCCATGTATTATTATTTTAGACTAATAAATGTATTCTATTCTATTCTATTCTATTTATAGGAGAGCGAAATGGGAAGAGAGTATAAGGTGACAATGGCAAGGGCGAGGTGTAGGTCAGATGAAAGAGGGAGAAAGTGGTGGATGGGTGAGAGTTATGGGAAGTGCGTTTTATGTAAGAGAGAGAGTGGAGTGAAATAAGATATCGTTGATTGTTGAGGCACTTATATTTTGAAAATCCATTATCACTTAATATAATAATAATAGTAAACTATTGATGATTTTCAACTTTTTATTTTACTCACTACAATTGTTTCGCTACACTGTAGCTTCTTCAGGCGAAGAAGAAATAAATATATGAAGAAATATAATTATATTTATATAATAATAATAGTAAACTATTGATGATTTTCAACTTTTTATTTTACTCACTACAATTGTTTCGCTACACTGTAGCTTCTTCAGGTGAAGAAATTTAATTATATTTATATTTCTTCACCTGAAGAAGCTACAGTGTAGCGAAACAATTGTAGTGAGTAAAATAGAAAGTTAAAAATCATCAATAGTTTACTATTATTATTATATTAAGTGAAATAAGATATGGAAAGATTATATTTTGTGTTTTTACTTTCCCTATATACGTAGTATATATAGGGGAAGTATTGTTTTCGTGATTTTTTTTTGAAAAAATTTTTTTGCGGAAATATCCGTTTTGGTGTCCCCTGAACCCAAAAAACTAATTTCTAGAAAAAAAAATTTTGTGTCTGTGTGTGTGTGTCTGTCTGTCGGTGGGTGCTGTATCTCAAAAACGAATTATCTGTTCGAGATGAAACTTCAAACTTAAGGTTTTGTCGTTATAAACTGGAACTGAAAAGCTTTTGGTGAACATTCATAAACCGGAAGTTCTTGATTACTCGAGGCGTTTTTTGATATTTTTCTAAATATGGGAAATTCGAAAATACGCTTTCAACAAAAGTTAAAGATAATAAAAAACTGAACAAGTTTTACCTGAACATATTTTTCATAAAATTCTTCACTTTTGAGAAAAAAAATAAAAATTGAAAATTTTGACATTTTTTGCCAATTTCTAATAAACTATTGGAGTTAGATGAAACTTATATTAGAAATAATTGTAGAGAATTTAAAAGTGAACAAATTATAAAGAATAAACTTTTTGCGTAAACGTCATAGTTTTCGAGAAAAATATAGGGAAATTACTATGATGGCCACATCACCATTTTTTTATATAGAATATAGTTTAGTAGATATAATCGTGTATAGTTAAGGATGCCAAATAAAGGTTTAAAGAGTCTAATACATGCGTTTTGAAGGCCTTGTCCGCTTCTTCGGGCGATGAAAATCGTTGTCCATGCAGTTTATCTTTAATAACTGGGAATAAGAAAAAGTCATTAGGTGGGTCAGGGCTGTAATAATAATAATAATAATAGTTTATTTTTTTATTTTTCAATGAACATAACATTACATTAAATAATACATAAAAATATAGTCAAACCTATTTGATTGATTTTGGTAGGTGGTTAACAATTTTCAAACAAGAATAGTAAGCACCCTTTCCACATCTATGTAGTCTATGGTTAGAAAACGTGAACTGTTGAGCAAGCCTGGTATTATAAAAATATGAAAATAAAGCTAAACTAAATGTGTCCTTTTGAGTCCAAATATTTTTAACACATTGATAAATATATACACCAAATTTAAAAATACCTCTACAATCCTCGTAGTAATTCGGTTTGTGGAGTATTATTATTGCTTTTGTGATAATACCATATTTAAGGTATGAATATATGTTTTTTTTAAGATTAAAGATTTATTTGCATATACGTTTACAAAAGCTTAGTTTACAAATTTGATAATTATGTAATTATTTTGTATCTGCAATCACTCCTCTTGTTTGTCTCCCTCTTTCCTCGCCTCGGGATTTGTGGGTGTTAGTCGTGAAGTTTTAATTTGAATGAAGTATATTTTAGTATTTTTGTGTAGTCATCTAGTTCGTTGTTTGGTTTAACCTGTCAGTTGTTAATAGTTTTGAGTATATTTTTGTTTGTCCTTAGATACGATCTTCTCCTTGTTTGGTAATTGTGGAATCCTCTATTTGATTGTAATTTTATACTCGTTTGGATTAGACTGTTTTTTTATTTTGTAAATCATTAATTAGTTGCTTAAGCTTATCATGTTTTTGACGTTTAGTTCTTGTCTGTGTTCATAAAGTTTCACTGAGTTAGTTTTTTTTATCTTATACTTAATACTTATATGATAATTTAAAAATACGAAAACATTTCGTGAATCTACAACAATGAGTCTTACTAAGACTACAAAACAAATTAATTTGTTTTGTTATTTTATTTACTATTTTGTAGTTGTTTTCTCTTAGGATATTTTTGTAGTCCTTTGTTATGTTGTTTTTTTTTTTCTAGTATATTAATGTTTATATCTCTTATTATGTATGAGTTTTTCGTCCGTTTAGTACATGGTTTTTAGAGTATTTCTTAGTGTATTAAGGTATATGTGTAGGGGTTTGTATATTAGTGAGATTATTGTTGTTTTATTTTATTAGGGATATTGTTATGATTTTGTTCACAGTTATATTGTTTAATATTTTCTATTCTGTGTCTTCTTTTATAAATATTGATTCCTCTGGAATCTCGGGAATTTTATTCCGCGTTATAATTTTGTAATTTGTACAATTGTTCATTTATAGGGATTAGCCATGTTTTTTATATTATTTTCTTGTTTTTTTTACTTGGTTTATTTTATTTTCTCTAGATCAGTATGTGTTTTAATTTCTATTTTAGTGCTCGTGTCTGTTTTTCTGATGAATATAATTCAGTCTCTATTCCATAGGAATTTAAAGTTGTGCAGTTTTTATTTTAATTCTCTGGCTTTATAAAATTGATTATTGGCAAGTGAAGTTAGTTATTCATTGATGAATATCTCTTTTTTCCCTCTTAGAGTACATTCTGTAGTAGTTATCGATCCAATGGTTTTTTTCGGGTACTTGATATGGCTTCTTTTGTTTTGAGTTGTACTATGATAGGACTATTATTTTTATTGCCATCTCGTCTGTAGGCGGTGATAATTTGATCGGATACGATTTTTGTATTAAGATTTTTTATTATTTTTGATGCTACTTCTCCGATGTTTTCAGTTTTTTCTTGTTTTTCGACTCCTATTATGATTATGTTGTTTTTTTATCTTGTCTTTTTCAGTGTTTCTATTGTATTTTCAAGTATTTGTATTCGCTCTTATAGTTGTTCATTTTGTTTTCTTACTGTCTTTCAGTATTTTTTTTCAGTTCTCTGTTTTCTTTTTGAATTTCATCAAACTTTTAACTAATGATATCTACAGTCTTTTGTAGTTCTTTAATCGTTTTGAGAATTTCCTTGTATGTTATGTCCTCTTCACTTTCACTGGTGGATTGGTTTTGTAAGGATTTGGTGTTTTTGTTGTTTCTTGTTTTTGGCATTGTTGTTTGTTAGTTATTTCAATATAACTATTGCAGTAATTTTAATCAGTTTGCATAGTAAAATTGTTTAGCTATTATATAATTGCTTTCATTTATTAACATCCGCAAACCATAGCAGCCTTTGTTAATTTTAGTGCATACTGCACTAATTTGCGATGAAAAACTGTTTCATCAATAGTGATTTCTAAAAAATTTACAGATTTGATAAATGGGTAGCGATTATTATTTAGAATGATGCTTTCTGGCGTCGTTAGGCTCTGGTTGACTGTGAAAAAGGTGCAATTGGTCTTATCAATATTTTATTTACTTATTCCATTTGAACCAATTTTCTATGGATCTCATGGCCTGAGAACTGTTATTCACTAAATCTATAATAGATTTACCTTTGAGTAATACGGTTTTATCATCTGCATAATATAAAACACAGACGTCTTCGGGAGTTGCAATCGGTAGATCATTTATATATATTATATATACTAACTTAGAAATCACATCATTTTTAATTGCTTTGTCAATTAATTTTAGAATGACTCCTACCATGCCACTGTCTCCTTTTTTAAAAACCGGGATGATAATTCCATACTTTAGTTGATCTGGAAAAACACCATCTTCAATACAGTTATTTATTACATTGTACATAAACTCAGAGATAGCACCAACGCAAAGTTTCAAAACACAAACAGGTACTCCATCGTACCTTGCACTCCCTTATTTAGCATTTTCATTATTATATTAATTAACTCACATTCAGTCACAGGTTCAAGACATATTGAAACTGGATTTAGTGGTATTTTATTAATGTTATTCACATTGATGTTATGAGGAGGTGCATTTAAGATTTTATTCAAATAGTTATTAAAATTGCTTGCTAAATTAGTGTAATCATTACTGCATGGTAAATTAAATTTATCTCCTTTATTTGAGGTAATTATATTTAATATGATGTTCCATGTAGTGCGAGATTTGTTTATTGATTTACTTATTTGACACTCAATCTGTTTATTTCTTTCTTGAGCTAGTAATGTGCAGTATTTCTTTCGAGATTCTTTAAAAATAAGTGTATACCCATGTTGATATCTTTTTTTAGTTTGGTACAGTAGCATCCGATTTTTACAGTATAATAGTTCAGGAGTTTGATATACTTTACGTTTTCTATTAATAAGTTTTTTTTGTGAAAAATTATTATTAAGCTAGATTGAAAATGTATTTATAAAAATTGAATATTTATCATTTACGCTTGTAGCTGCATAAACGTATTCCAAATTTAATTGTTAATGTCTGCAGCAATATTTGAAATGCATTCGTCAGAAAATATTCTGATATTATTGATAGTTTGTTTCAGTTAGAAACTAACGGTATACTCGAGATGTTGTGCGGAGTGGTCAGAAATAGCTGCATGTTTAACAAATGGCACAGTAACAGTTTTAACATTGGTTATAATATTGTCGATACATAATTGAGAATTTCGTGAAATACGTGTGTGTCCGTTTATAATATAATTTAGATAAAACGAAACCAAAATATAATTAAATTCATTTACAATGATGAAAAACACAGTAAACAACAACAATAAAGTTCGTTGTTTTGTAAGTAAAATACTGCACGCGCATACTTAAATATGCGAATACGTGCTATTGTGGTTAATTAAATCTAATGCTTTTGTCGAGATACGTTCATCACCATAAAGCCCTACACCACAGTGCTGTCTTTCTTTTCTACAGAAGCTTGATATTAAACAAGATTTTTTTAAATTTAAATAGTATTCAGTTTATCGGTCGTTTGCCAATGTTCAGATTTACGTAGTATATTACAACCATTAATATCCTCCATAAGTGCTTCGAGATTATTGATTGAATTACTAATACTTTGAATATTTTGATGTAAAATCTTTAAAGTTGTTTCATGTTTTCCTTTACATGTTTAAATTTGGTTATGGGCTGGATTGAAAATTTAGAGGCTAAGTTGAAGAATCTATTGATGCATGTATTATCTGGCCAGATAAATTTTCATTAAAGATTACTTCCAAAACCTTCGCCGACATGACAATTTTAAGCGATAAATAATTGGCATCGTCTTGCCGTGGCTTCAATTTTTCTATAATATACGGCTCTTCTTCAGCATTAGTTGTTAAAATCGCTCGTATCTGTGTTTACATCTTTATGTAAACGAGAGACGAAAATCCATTTACGGCGTAGTACATTAGCGTCTGGTAGACCGGCTGTGTCTCCTAGTCCAGAAAATTTGTATGATTTTGTGTATTTGTGTTTTTTCACTTCGGTCCACTTTTCTGTATTTAGGGTTTTTACTGAATTTGGTTCATTAACATATTGTATGACATCCTGTGTTTCTTTATTGTCTTTGTTTGGAATTCCATTTTCTGGTTTTTGTGATGTATCCACTTTGCCGTTTTAAATTTCGCCTGTCTTTTTTACTGCAGCACACAGAAATTCATCTCAGGTCCCTCTGTAGGGGATGTTCTTAATTTCGGTTGTTTATATATTATTGATACAGGATTTTGTTTCTTTACTATAGTATCGATTTTATTGGTGTTTGAGGTCGCACAATTATTTTTATTTTTTATTTGTAATTTGTAATTTTGTTACGATCTACATTTTCTCTGATTACTTACAGGATCAATTATCTAGATAATTTCTTGATTTCCATGAATCATTACTTGTAGCGAGAATTTTTGTGAGCTCGCATTGTCGTGATGCAAAATTATTCGTCGTTATGGGCTCGTTTCTTTCAACTTACCAAAAACTTCAGGCAAACAAATGCTCATACACCACGCCAAATAAACAGTATTTTACCAGAGTTGCCACATCACCGTTTTTTGGGAAGAAAAACGCAACCATTAGCGCTTTGAGATCGAACAACTTGCTTTATTTTGTTTTTTTTTTGTATATATATATATATATATATATATATATGAACGGCAAGAATTCACGGACGTTATGATGTAGAATAGAATGGAGTAACGGGATTCAAGTCCAGACGAAATGTAGGTAGCAATAAAAGATGTAGATTTTTTTTTTGTATATATTTATATATATATATATATATATATATATATATATATATATATATATATATTCGATGTAGTGACCTGTGTAAACATATTGTATGCACCAATAAATTATTATTATTATTATTATTTCACATTGAAGCAAGCCACGGCTCGTCACCTATGAAGATGCTGTATACGGATATATATGCACCACAGTTGTATTTTGAAATCAATCAAACACGAGCATTTTTTGAGCATCTGTCAACAAATGTCGAATCCAAACACCCAAATATTCGTGAAAAATCTTATATATGCTGGTCATACAAATGCTGAATCATTCAGGTGATTGATGTACTATTCTTGTGTTAAAGAATAATTTCGCGAGTTAATTCCAACTTTTGGCCAAAATCAAATTTTCAACTTACTGCAAACAACTCAAATAGTGGTCGTATGTACGTATAACGTCAAAAATATCAAATTTTACGATGGCAATATTAAATTTCACCTGGCAACACCAGTGTTACTGTTAAACGACCATAAAAAAATATAAAAAAGGTTAGATGAAAATAATTTTTAAGTTTTTATACCACTATTTATTGTATAATATACACAAACAAAGTTTACAATATATTATCAATTTTGACACAACTATAGTTTCGACCTTTGCAGGTCATTATCAAGTATTGAATGAAGAAGAATACAGGGTGTTAACAATTTATAGGTGAGGTATGAATTTTTAATGAACCTAATTAGGACTGAGATTTATTACAATGGATTAACTAAATATGCCGAGGGGATTAAGGTACGGTGTTTTAAGAAGAGGTATATGTCATTATAAGAGCTTTTCTCTCTCTACTGTGAATTTTGTTTTAGGGTGAACACAATTGATTAAATTTAAAAATTGATCTAACTGTCGTGATGTACCACTAAAGCATGCGATAACATCATCTACGTATCTAAATAATGGCGAAGAAATTAAATCCGTCTGCTCATTAAGCAGATTAGAATTAATGTTCTTGCTTTGGCGGTATATCTCTAATGACTCCAAAAGATTAAGTCTTTGGCCTTTACAGCAAAAATGTAAAAGTTTTAAATTATCCATATGTGGAAATGAGTGATTACGCTCTAAGAAATGATTTGAAAAAGAACTGGTTGTATGTCTAAGTCTGAATGCTCTATAATGTTAATTGTATCTCTTTTCAAAACTTCTACCTGTCCTACATTTGTGCTGTTACATTCGGAACATGAAATTTGGTATACTCCCGATTTTTTAATAGATTGAATTTTGTCTTTCGCGTTGAAAAGTATATTTGAAAGTTTGCTCGTTGGTCTAAATACAATTTGATGATTTTGTCTTTTGAAAATATTTGATATTTTATTTGTTACGCGCCCAAAATAAGTGAATGTTGTAAATTTTGTGTTCGTCTAAAATATTAGGATAAATATGAGCCCTTGTTGATTTGTATAGTTTTTTGTGAATTAAATTTTGAATAAGATTAACTGGGAAACCATTATCCGTTGCTATTGATATAATTTTGTCTAGTTCTGTGGTTCTACTTGAATCAGATAGAGGAATTGTGAATGCTCTATGTATCATGGAGTGAAATGCTGCTAACTTATGGAATAGAGGATGATTTGAATTATAAGGAATTGTAGAGTTGACGTTAGTAGGTTTTCTAAATATTTCAAATGTAACTGTTATTATTCTGATGAATTAATGTAAGGTCCAAAAAATTAATTTTATTGTCGTTTTCTCTCTCTACTGTGAATTTTATTTTAGGGTGAACACTATTGATTAAATTTAAAAATTGATCTAACTGTCGTGATGTACCACTAAAGCATGCGATAACATCATCTACGTATCTAAACCAAAATAAAATATGTGCTTTTGTGAAATTTGAACTGAAAATTTTTTCCTCAATATTTGACATAAAATGTTTTGCTAACAAAGGACTGAGTGGAGATCCCATCGCTAATCCGTTAATTTGTTGAAAATATTTATTGTCAAATTGCAAGTAATTTTGATTTAATGAAAGTTCTAATGCGTCTAATAATTCTGTTTTTACAATGGGATTAGTGTTAGATTTATCTAAAAGAGTATGTGCTATTTGAAGGCATTCACCTGTGGGAATATTAGAGAACATACTACTAACGTCAAAAGAAACTAATTTTGAGTTCTTGGGTGTAATAATGGATTTGAGTTTTTGGGAAAATTCAAGGGAATTTTTGACAGAATATTGAGAAGTGAAATTTGTAAATTTTTTAAAAAGATGATTAATTTTAATTGCTAAAACTCTTGTGGGAGTGTTGATATATGAAACTACTGGCCGAATTGGATTATTGGGTTTATGAGTTTTTATAAGTCCATAGAGTCTAGGTGCTAGAGGATTTTTGTTGATAATTTGAAATTTTCCTAATTTGGAAAAGATTATATTAATGTTAGACAATGGGTCTTTTTTTTTAATTGTTAAATTTTCGGCTGTTATGAAAGCGTACATTTTATCTAAATAACTTTGTTTTTCTAATATTACTATTGAGTTGGATTTTTCAGCTTTAGTAACGATAAGGGAGTTGCTTGAAATTTTTGATTTTATAGACTTAATAATTTTACTGTCGGTTGGTTTTCTGTCGGTGTGTTTTTTAAGAATGGTTTTCAAGGCTAACTCTGATTCTACTATAATTGTGGACTTCTCTTGTTTATATTGAATGTGCGGCCTGTAATTTGGGTTTTAAGATAGAAATAAAGTTTCTGTCTCACTAAATATAGTACTGGAAAGATTAATAAATTTTTGATGATTATTTGTATTTTTAACTGACTTCTGGTGATGTGATTTTTGATTATTAAGGAGAATGGATAATTTCTTTTTCTGAATCAAATATTTTTTATGAATGGTTTTACTAATACTTTCTCTAACAATATCATCAAATATATCGAATTCTAACGGATGAAGTTTATATGAAAGTTCCGAATGTAATACCTTAAGATAATGTTGTATGGCGTCACGTTTCCGGTGTAGGTCTTGAATTTCAGCTCTAATCCACGCGAGTTGGGCTGCTTTTACGGCTGTTTTTGCTGCAATAGATATTGTATTAGTTTTGATATTAATAGTGAGCGGATTTCTAGAATTATGCTTATCCATAATATTAATAGCATCGAAAAAATTTCTACATATCTATACGAATCTTGAAGAATGTGATTACTTAGCGCTAAGTTTTTTTTTTGCTTTTTTTGCTTATTTTGACTTTTTGTGCTTATTTTGACTTTTTGTGCTTATTTTTATGCTCTTTTTAGATTTTAATGCTTATTTATAGCATTTTCTTAAACATTTAAAAACATTTAATAAAAATTTCACTCTGATATAAAATTAATGTGCTAACATAGAGAATTTTTGTAAAAATCTGTATCCCATCATTTATAATTTATATTTGTATTTGTATATAATGTGATACAATAATTATAATGAATTTTATTATTAATAAATATTAGTATTAATTACCATTTTACAATGGACTAGTTTATAAATAAGTAGATATAATAGACCGTCTCATTATTCAGATAATACAGACGAACGCTTCATAGGAATCATACCTATGATATTCCGGATATAAACTTCGTTAAACTAGGCCCAAACAGGGGCCCCAATAAGTATTAAATATAAACAAAATTAAGTGATAGCTAATAATCAGGTGTTCTACAACCGTATCAATTTTCTACTCTCGGCAAAAATACGGATGAGACGACTGGCGAATATTTATCGTTTTCGTTAATTTTCATACTCAAACTCGCATTCATAAACCGCACTAGTGAATTGACATTCCAAAAATTTTGCTTATTTATCAAAAATGACTATATGCGTAAATCATATTAACCTGGGGAATCACAGATAAATTATATTATATAACCAACATGTATATTTAACCCATAATGCAAAAGGTGAAAACCACAATACAAGAATTAATTAGAGACTATCCAGAATTAACAAGTGAAAATAATATATTATTTTGTAAGGCATGTTTAAAAATAGTAAGTTTTATTTTAGTTCCCAGCTGCATCCTAACTGGTCAATACTTGTATGTAAAACATGTTATTACAACACTACATCAGAAACGTTTGAAAAAGTTCAAAGCTGAACTAAAAAAACAGCATAATTTCACAATCTTTAGCATCACCTTCAACAAACGATGGGCAATTTAAATTAAATTCAAATTTGTGCAAAATGCTTTTACATTCGAATATCCCTTTAAGAAAATTGCAAAATAATGCATTTAAATCTTTCTTGGGAAAATATTGTAAAATGCGCATTCTTGAGAAAAAATTATGTAGCTCTTGCGTACTATGGAACCAAAAATTAAAGATATTATTAACAATAATTATAACTGGTTTGGTGTGGATGAAACCATAGACGCTTGTTTAATTTAATAATTGGAGTTTATCATAAAGACATCCAACCAATAGTATTTTGATATTTACAAAAAAATTGAAGAAAACTGATAATAACATTGTAGTAAAATTCATAAATGATGGACTGACAAACTTATTTTTGCCGTAGACAATACCAAGTTACAAAATTTTACTAATAATGCATTTTGTGCATTGTACAAGTTTAGCACATGGATAGAAACGAATTTCTGAAACTATAAGAATGAAATTCCATTTATAGATTTAACTAAATATGGAAAAATAGTTCTTATATTCTTCTGTGAGTGCAATTATTCAAGGAGTCATTACCTGATACCTCACTGGCCCATAAACCAGTGCTAACAAAATGGGGAACTTGGCTATGTGCTACGATGTATTATGCGAACAATTTTAAAGAATTTAATAAGGTTATATTCAACTTTCCCAAAACGACTGTCAAACAGTTCTTAAGAAACAAGAGCTTCCTTCAAAACAATTTAGTTACATAAAATCGCCTTTAAATTTTGTGAGCAACACAATCAAATCTTTATAAAATCAGATTAAATTTAGAAAATACCTGGACGCATTTACCAAGAAATCAAATAAATATCGAAAGAAGTATTCGGTGAAAATAAAGGATTTTTAATATTAAATAAATTAAACTTGATTTTGAATGGCAATTTTCAAATGGATCCAGCTATAATTTAAAATAAAGAGAAGCCTTTCCACTTTAAAAAAATTATTGAGCGTCAGAAGTAATAATTTTTACAATTAAACCCCTAGAACAACATTTAATGATCTACTGTTTTCATGAATAGATTTTAGTTATTTTGAAATATTGTATATTGTACACAAAATTACAATTTAATTTTTAAATACTTATATAATATTACATATTGCGTAAAGAAAGTATGTTTATTTTAGTTTTAAGCAGAATGTCTATGTAAAACATGTTGATAAACGTGTAACATATTAAGAAAATATAGTTTTCTTTAGTGTTTTTTTTTCGTGTTTTTATGCTTTTTTCCTTTTTTTATGCTTTTTAATGCTTTTTTTATCTAGATTTTGTGCCTTTTTAAGTGCTTTTTTTCACATTTTTTAAGCTTTTTTATCCGCTCTCTAGATATTAACATATTTTGGAATTACCTGCTGACGGATACATTGTGTGTTGAACCAATTTCTTCGCGATTATTTAAGCTCTTATAATGACATATACCTCTTCTGAAAACACCGTACCTTAATCCGCTAGGCATATTTAGTTAATCCATTGTAAAAAAAAAACTTAAAAATTATTTTCATCTAACCATTTTTAAAATGAACTACCACATAGTAACGGCCGCTACCATCATTTTCATATATATATATATATCTGTCATGCTGACATTAACAGCCAAAAGTCTCCCCTAAATATGGGACAAAATAGAAAATTAAAGCATTTTCTAGAAGAATCCAGATGTTCAAGAGGATATTTGCTCCCTCAGCATCGTGGTCAAACAAGGGTTAGAGTGGAAGATCGTCGCTGCTGCAAGAACTCCGCCCAGCTTCGTCCAGTCAAAATTTTTGTACGTTTCCTATAATTTTTGTGTAGATATTGATATGTATTTTTTTAAATTTTGGATTGTAAGCTAAAGAATAATAAACATAAACATAAACATAAACATAAAAAATTATATTGGAAAACACTACATTTCGTGACGCGATTGAGGAAACTTGAAAACTAGCAAATGTTGCATTGTACTAATGTTATTTGGTCATGTAACGAAAGATAACCGTTACACAACCCAATGGTCGGCGGTGCTATGAAAAGTAGTTTTCTTTACTACAGAAATTAATTTTTCTCATCGATACTTCTAATGAAATGTATAATTTTACAAATTATTAATTTTGGACCCAATACTTCGTCGTCATAAACCCAAAATCTCATTTGCATTTTAGAATCAGAGAACTCTGTAAAAAAATGCCAACCAGAAAAAAAGCTAGGCAACGACATCGTTAGTTTACATAAGCGTTTTAGAATAAGATCCTTTAAGTAGGTAACAATTAATACATAAAATTTATAATAACATTCTACCACAAACTATTGTCGGTTATTGAAAACAGTTTCTGATATTTTCTTCTGCTAGTTTTTCGAATTTTAAATTTAAATTCGAAAGGAAATTTATAAATCTGTTAACACGCTACATACTTTCAATTTAAAAAGTTTTACTATTTCCACCGAAACCAATTAAAAAGACTTTAAGAAAAGTAATTCCAGGTTTTGTTTACTTAAAATGATTTGCATTTAAACTTGTTCTATCAGCTTCTTACTTGTATTTTTTCCCGTGAAAGCCTGATATTCAATAGCAGGTTCTTCATGTAGACCAAACAAAATACCTTTTCTTGTTAAGTTTTCACCTGTTTTGTTATTATACAGTATCCAAGAATTTATTCTAACTAAATCTAGAATATTGAAGATAACTTGAAGTGGACATCTTTTGTAACATAGTTTGATACTATATTTAGATAGTGACTCTGACGCCAAATTTACTATTGTTATGAAAAGGACATAGTGTTAGGTAATTTCGTGTTATTTTTATCAATTTGGTGTATTTATGTTTTTGACTTAATAAAAGTATTCTCTTATTTGGGTTACTCTTATAAACTCTAAATGTGAACCCATTTTATCAAAAAGAAAAATTTAAAAATGAACAATGCTATGAAAGGATTGGTTGCGTCCGTCACTACGTGGTGATCTATACTTACACTGAATTGAAGAAGTCACTATATTTTAATTATTTCTGGTTAAAAACTAATATTTTTTTCAATTTATTGTTATCTTTTTTGCAGATTTCACGGAGTTTTGTTTGTTCGTATCGTTCCAACCAACAAAATATTTTTAGATAGTAATTTTAAAGTAAGAGAAATAGCTGTAAAGAAATTGTCAGTTGTTAAAGTCACCTTTCATAATAAATAGTTCCAAAAGTTTCATTACAATAAATTCACTTAGAGGTACTGATGAATTTTGAGTCTTATATTTCCTAATTAATAAAAGCCATTGATTACACATCTAGTTTTAACATTAGATACTAGCCAAAATTATGTGTTAAATTTGTAAAGTTTGTTTGGAATATAATGGCCTTCCTTCGACAAAGTTGCACATCCACCGTAATATAAACGCGTAGTTTGCGACGGCTCTGGCTACTTTAAATAAATTTTTATAAACCGTTTAAATGAATGCGAATGTATCTGTTTGTAAACGTTGACTACGGATTTAGTCAACGCAAGGCGAAAATAACTGCCCGTCATTTTGAAAAATTCGTGCAATGTTCAAAACATGGGTGTTGCCTTTAATTGCTTTTAAAAAGAATATAATGTCTTATACTGTAATTTGATTAAATATTAAATATTAAATTTTTGTTAATTATGGCATTTAATAATTATATGGTTTAATGATCTTTAGACGACAATAAGACCAAAATAGAACCATAACAAGAATTCTTTGATAAAACTAAATATATATTAGTATATTTTCAAGAAATATATTAGTTATTTACAAAATATACACGCAACTAAGAGTTCTGTAATTCAATACCTGGCGATGCTTTCGTATGAGAAGTAGTTGTTTTAACTGTTAGTTGGTAGTTTTTAATATTTTAAAATAATTAAATCGAATTAATACTTTTACTTTTTAAATTAATTAAATTATATTTTAGTTAAATTTTTTTAATTTTAAAATTAAGTGCGTTAAATGATTCTCAATTAATAATATGTTCATAGTATACTTGAATTAAGCAAACAACTAAAACGATTATTTACAATATGAACACACAATTGTTAAGAGACGTAAGTTCGAGTTGCACGGAGTTCGTTGTGTGTATATTTCAAGCTCAACATGTTTATGGGGATAAATGTGCCAGATTCGGGGCGAACTTTGAAATAATCGCAGCAATTGAACCGGCTGAAGTGAACCTGATTTAATAAAGGTTGCATTCTCCAGTTTCAACAAAACCGAAATTAGTTTAGCGGAGTTGTTAGTTCGGTGTACTCCGGCTATATTAGACACAAAAGTCCATATAATTGATTAATACCAGCAAACAAGCACTTTTCTGATTATTTTTCCAACTTTACGAAAAGCTCGAGAATATCTTGAGATTAAAGTGGAGCAATTATTTTAATAAATAGTTAGGATAATTAACACTTGATTAAAGTGTGACTTTAAATTTTGTAATGAACTCGTGCATAATTGAGTAAGTACACTACTAAAACTATCTTCTTTATCAAATTTGAACTACGAACTTTACGCGACCCATTAAATCATTTATCTCATTATAAATCCTTTACCTGGTAAGATATAACTTTCGCGGGGAAACTTTGTTATGAAAATGTTAACTGATTGAACTTACGCCTAATTGAATTTATTTAACTTCCATCATCTTAGCAAATATAATTTGTATTAATCATACCCCTAATCGTGATTACCGTAATAGTAAGTTGCGGAGGACAAGCAAATAGTTAATTTCGAAGACCCTTGAGCCACTGTCAGACAATCGCAATTTACGCGACATCTGTTCCTTAAACGCAGAGTGTTGTTCAACAGCCGTTGAAAATTACTAGCTTGTAAATATTTGCTTATGGCAAGAGTATACATGTGCTACTCACATCTAGTCTTTCATATAAATAATCATAATTATACATTTCTATTAAAAAAATATTCATTGAAAATACACTCTTATTACTATACAATAAACTTCTTACTTATTATCACATTAAATTTTCTACAAATATATTTTTATGCAATAAATTAATTTTTAACACGTTGTATTAATTTATTTTCAACGTTGTTTTAAAAGGTTTTTATAAAATTAAATTGAGCCGAATAAACTTTTAAATTTAAGGCTTCTTTTATCAGAGAAAGAAAAAAGCTCATTCTAATTAAACCTTCAATTTAAACAAACAAATTTGATTTGAGACAAAATACAGGCACACATTATAAATGTTACTTTTAAATATAAGCTATTATATTACAGGCATTTAAAGAAGTTTGTCCGTTTATAATGTACCTGGCCTTGTCATACTAAATAAAGTTACCTGCAAACTTCATCTTTGCTAACTTATTCCCTGTCAGTATAACATACTTTGATCTGAGACATCCTAGATGCACCCTTGGCTGTATTTCTTGTCACGGATGCTTAAATATTCCCTTTTACAATTTCTTAAGAGTTCTATTTAGTTTCTTCACGAAAACGGGCAACTATTACGCATATCAAATTATTAGGTTATTAGAACATGCATAATAAATTGTTAGATTATATAATATTAGTTTTCCTAACAGATCAATATTAAACATGTTAAATAAAAGAGTGCTTAAGCATTATGACATACCTTATGTCAAAAAGTATGAACCATATTTTAAGTTGTTAAGAGTGACATATAACTCGCTCACATTCAAATAAGAATTCATCAATAATTTATCTAATTTATAAAAAAGTCGTGATCTCTTCAAAGCTTTCGACTAAAAACAAAAAATTCCAATTGCTTTACAGAATCGAAGGATTAATATTTAATTTAATAGTTTAGAAAAGCAAATTTTCTCAGCTTATATATTAATACATATCTATAGATTTGTCGCTATTTATTATAGTGTTAATATTTACTCGGAATGTGACAAATTTTATACCATTTCATATGAGCTGAAGTGGAAGAGAATAGTAATCCTTTATAGATAACTTAACTTTAAACGTAACTTAATGAAGATTCCAGTCGATTTAACGTTCACTTGTAATTCAAATATCTACATCGGTATGTAATGTATCTACTTCATCTCAATCCTAACTTTTCACTTTCCAACTTATTTTCAAAACTAGTAAATTTATGGTTACATACATATATGTATGTCGAGTTTTTTAATTAAATTGTGCCTTTTTACTTTCCCTATATACGAAGTATATATAGGGGAAGTATTGTGATCGTGATTTTTTTTTGAAATATTTTTTTTGCGGAAATATCCGTTTTGAGGTCCCCTGAGTCTATTAAACTAATTTCTGGAAAAAAATTTTTTGTGTCTGTGTGTGTGTCTGTCTGTCTGTCTGTCCGTGGGTGTTGTATCTCAAAAACGACTGATTAGATTGAGATGAAACTTTAAACGTAAGGTTTTATCGTTAAAAACTGGAACTGAAAAGCTTTTGGTAAACATTCATACACCGGAAATGGGTGTTTACTCGAGGCGTTTTTTGTTTTTTTCCGATATTTTTTTTAATATGAAAAATATTACAAAACTTTTCAAACAAAAGTTAAAGAGAATGAGAAACTGAACAAACTTTGTTAAAATATATTTTTCATAAAATTCTTAACTTTCGAGAAAAAAAATTAAAAATTGAAATTTTTGACGTTTTTTGCCAATTGCTAATAAACTATTGAAGCAACATGAAAGTTATATAACAAATAATTGTAGAGAATTCAAAATTGAATAAATTATTGAGAATAACCTTTTTGCATAAACCGCATAGTTTTCGAGTAAAATATAGGGAAAGTACTATGATGGCCACATCACCATTTTTTTGAAATACTTTTACATATTTTAGCGGCTTGAAAAATATTTAGAAAACAATTGCAACCTACTTAAAAATTATAACATCCACCAAAAATATATTCAAAATTTCTGCTTTAGTAATTACAGAATTCCTTCAGTTACATATTTTGGCGTAATACTAATCGATTATAGCCGTATTTTTGGGAATATATCTAAATATGCTGTTGGGATTTTAAGAATAAATAAATAAGTATTTAAGTAGCCTGCAAAATATTTAGAAAAACAATTGAAATTTATTAAAAAATTTTAATCAGCCAAACATATGTTTTTTTATATATTTTTATTTTGTTAATTACAAAATCCCTCCGATTGCAGAATATGAAATAATCATGTGTGATTACAGTCGTATTTTATAGGCTTGAAAAAATATTTAAAAAAACAATTGAAATCTACTTATTAATTTCCTAATCCACCAACAAAATATTCGGAATTTCCATTTCAGTAATTATAAAATTCTTTCAGTTATATGTTTTGGTGTAACTCCTTGTGATTTCAGCTTAATTTTATAAAAAGAAAAAATTAATATTTGAAAATACATATATAGAAAAAACAATTCAAATCAACCAAAAATATATTCAGAATTCTCATTTTGGTAATTACAAAATCCCTTTAATTACAGATTCTGGGATAATCCTTTTTAATTACAGCCTTGTTTAAAAAATATATTTTAGTAGATTGAAACATAAAAAAACAATTGCAATTTACCTAAAAAATCTACCAAAAATATAAATAAAACTTCCATTTTGGTACACAATCCATTTAGTAAGAGATTTTTGGATAAATCAATGTAATAACGAGTTCATTTCTGGGAAAAAATTTAAACATCTTATCTGTTTGAACAACACAAGAAGAAAGAAGGAAAATTGAAATTTACCGAAAAATTTCAAAAGCGAAAAAACATATTTTGAATTTCCAGTTATAGTTTTTTCAACAATTCCATATAATTACAACCTGTGGGGTGATTGCGTTAGCTAATCAGAGTTGTACTTGTCGATTTATTTACAATAATTTGTACAGAGTTATATAAAACCGAACGTAGGAGACTAAATTGACATTTAATACCCATGTGCATATGATATGTAAGAAATGTTACAAAATCCTAGGCATTATAATTTAAGACTTTAAATCAGTAGAGCCATTAATTAGTTTTTACAAATATTTCATTCAAACTAAACTTATACTCTACTTCATAGGCTTCATAGTAAATGTCCCTGTCAATAATATTCTTCTACAGATCCCCAATCAGAATTCAGTTTAAAATCCCTAAATCGTAGGTGCATTATTACACAAATACTATTGGTTTATAAATGGCGGCAAATGTTGTTTCTGGGCCTGGTTTACTCGTCGTTGTAGCGAGTGAACTCCGTCCTGGATTTGGCATACGTTGTCTTGAAGAACGGTTCCTTCTGGCTGCGACGAAGAGTACAGCGTATGAGATTAAGTCTACAACTTGCAAGTGACCTCACAAGATGTAAAAACAGCTTCAAGTTTGAGAGTTGGTTGTGCTCTGTTGATTTGTATGGGTGCTTTTCTTTATATTGTGCTTTATCGGTAGGTTCCCCCTCTGTGTATGTGATGGTATGATAAATTTGCAGTGGTCTCTTTTTCTGCTTCGATAAGAATGTCTTCACCTATACCAATTCCCCTGGTAAGTAAGTTTCGTAAGGCTTCCTCTTTTTGTCTGTATAGATCTTTCTCTGGTCCTGAGTCTCCTCGTGCCACTCCTTGGTCAAATGGAATGCATCTATCAGCTTGGTAAGCCTGGTTATGATGTCGAGCAGGTGCAGATCTGTTTTCATTATCTTAAGTAAGTCGTGCTAGACATCCATGGGGGTTCGAAGTTTTCACCCGAACGTCAGGTAAGCTAGCGATGTTCCAGTAGATATGTAGTAAGCTGGGTTTATTGCAAACATAATTGCTTGGCCATTCGGTATGTCTAGCTGTGCCTTTAGATTTCCATTATTTCTTCCGACTGGGTGGGATGTTGGATGGTACACTCGTGTACAGTGGTTGTCATCTCGAAATCTGCTGCATAATGGCGCTTATAAATTGGTTTCCATATCGCTATTATCATGTCGGAAGTTAAATACGCAGAAATATTTCTGTGAGTAGGGAAACATGGGGCAGAAGCGATTGATTGAACACTTTTGTCTCTAAAAACCACATTTGATGAGATAGCTCAATGTGTTTATTATCATTGGGGAGAATGTTCCTTCGGCTACATTCTCGCCATAAACCATTTTATGTAGCTCGTTTCTGTGCTGAGTTGTAACATTGCTACCAAACTGTGAAATTTTTCGACGTTTAAAAATATGGAGCAGAACCGATTGCTCATTTGGAAAAGACGTTTTGATAAATTAAGTCTGATAAATGGCATGTTTAGAGTTCGAATTGATTGAAAGGTTTATTTTGAGTAGAAACATGTATTCGTGCTCAAAACTAATAAATGAATACGAAATTAAGGAAATTAATCACTATCCGACGACCAGAGCACCTTTTTCAGATGTCCAGGTCCACGACCACAACGTCTACGCCCAACAACACAAGTGACGCCACGTGTTTTGGTTGTGGCTGCCACTATCTGGTTCCATCAATATGGTAGCTCAACTATACAAAGTGAATTGTTTGGCAGCGTTCGACACATCTATTTCACCCCTTACTACATTCAATGTACTCGAACCTTCTGTTTATTGCTGGAGTTTGCAGATGCCCTGATAGCCTTATATTTTTATCTCTCCTGGCAGTAACGTATCTCAGTAGTTTTTCTGCAGGATCTTCCTCAGGGGGCGGATTGTACAACAGTGACCTGCGAAGAGGTCGTCGTAGAATTTACTCAAAATTTCCTTCCTGTTTTGTTTTGGGATAATGAGCTGGGATTCTTCCGTTTCATCGTCGATTAATTTTTTGATTTCTTCGTCGGCTCTGCTTTGTTCTTTGCTTTGCTGTGGACTTTACAGGAATGAGTGCTGACGAAGTTCATCGAAATATGGTTAAAATAGGTGGCAAGATCATTTTAAAGTTCAAAGGGTATCCTGGAGAACCGAAACAGGGCGAATATAGTGACAAACGCTATTTTATTTTGGTCCACTTTTCGGACTTTCACCTAGTTGTAAGCGGACTGCAAGTCGATATGCTGGCTATTTCACTTGTAGCATGTAGCAGATTTTCAATACTTGGCAGAAGGTAGCTATCCGGTTTTGTGATTGTGTTTGTTTTCGATAATCGATGCATAACCTGACTTTTCAGTCGAGTTTCGGTACTAATAGTACCGAAGCGGCCCATGCGCTCTTAAATTCCTCTATGGTTCCTTATTTGAGGAGTTTCTGGAGTTTTGCCTTCAGGATGTCTGTTTTCATGGGTGATAACCGGTACGGGGTTTAGGCTATTGGGAGGTGGTTTCCTGTATAGATGGAGTATTCTACTGCCTCCGTGAATAGCTCTAGGTGTTTTTCTTCTCTCTTTTGCTGTAACTGAGCAGGATAGCTTTTTTAACTGATTTTAGACGGATTTCCTCTAAATCGAGAAAGGCTAGGTGTAGGCTAGGTATGTGATCACATCACGAAACATGAAGTCGAAGACCTTTTCATGGGGAATGAAGAAGTTTGTGGTTGGGTCGCATGCCTAGAAGACCTTGAAAATTTCCGATTGGGTGGGCTGCTGGATGGTACACTAGTGTGAAGTGGTGGTCAATCTCGAACCAGAATGTAATCTGCTGCATAATAGCGCTTATAAATTGGGTGCCATTATAGCCGCTTAATCAACTCGGAAGTTCAAAATTCAGGAACACCTCTATGAGTACTTTTCCACAGGATGTGGCTGTTTCCAAAGCGAATAGTTCGATCCACATTGAGGCTGTGTTCTCGATTATGAAGATCCACTTCTCCTTTCTTGAACCTTCAGGAATTGAGCCAAAAAGGTCGATGGCTAGTAACTCGTACCCTCTGTTTATGGTCGGAGTTTTCAGATGCCCTGGTAGCCTTATATTTTTGACAACGTCGTAACCTATCATTTTCCAGTAGTTTTTCTGCAAGATCTTCCTCAGGGTTCGGTTTGTACAATAGCGACCTGCGTCGTGGAATTTTCTCAGGATTTCTTTCCTGTTTTCTTTTGGGATGATCAGCTGGGATTCTTCCGTTTCATCATCGGGGAAATAACTGTACAGAACCGCTTGATTCATAATGTATCCCCACGTAGTCCAACTTCTGGTTTCTTCAGGTCGACCAGCTTCAAATGCATCGATTATTTATTTGATTTCCTCGTCGGCTATCTGCTTTGTTCTTTGCATGACTGCGGACTTAATTTATTTAGTTATTCATAACTTTGGTCTTCTGTATTTAAAAAATACACATAAAAAAATATTACAATACGAAATACGTAAAATTAAGCGGAGTTCACAATAACAAATTATGTTCTTCCACTCAAACCAATCTTGCACCATGATATTGGGAAGGCAGCAATACTTATCAACATTCGGAAACTTCTATGTATCCTTTAGTATCGTTATTTGTTTAGTTTTTAGGAGGAACTTTCTGGCAGTTAATGTCAGCATGACAGATATATAAGCTTTACAGGAAGGAATGCTGACGAAGTTCATCATTGACAGGAAATCTGCAATTAAATTTGCTTTCCCTGTGGTGTATTCGATTTCTGGCCTGTACTATTGAAGCTGTAGGGCTCATCTGGCAAGGTGCCCACTTATTGGTTGATTTGAGCGTCATCAGCCAGCATAGGGATTGGTGATCTGTGAGGGCAATTGTCGGGCTGTCTTCAATGCAACCCCTAAACCTTTGTACGGCCCAGACAACAACGAGAGCTTCACATTCCGTTGTACTGTAATTTCTGCACTCGTGAGGAGTCTGCTAGAATACTCTAGAGGGCGTTCCTCGCGTATGATCCCAGAGCATACGCGCTGGAATCTGTACACAGAAAATATGGTTTGTTGCTTTTTGCCTGCTGAAGAATAGGTACGGTGCGGAAGGCTACCTTGAGGGACTCGTACGCTTTTCCAAGATCCAAGGAACGTCTCTTTTGGTTAGATCGCTCAGCAGTTTGGTGATCTTTTAGAAGTCTTTTATAAATTTTCTAGACCAACTGCAAGCCTGTAGGAGGCTCTGCAATTGCATGATATTTTTCGGTGCTGGTCGCTGCGAAATGGCGATCACCTCGGGGTTGATCACCTCCTGTTTGATGATGTGGCCCAAGTACTTTACGGAAGTGCTCCCAAATTTTTTACTTTGTTTATTCTGAGGCTGAAATTTATAAATCTTTGGAAAACCTTCTTTAGGTCATGCAGGTGACCCTCTACGGATGCGGAGAGGATGATGAGATCATCCAAGTAGATTAAGATTCTTGTGGGCTCCAGACCTATCTTCACACAGTCCATTAATCGTTGGAAGGTGGCAGGATCGTTTTGAAGTCCGAATGGTATCTCGGTGCACTGAAACAGCCTGAACGAAGTGATAAACGCTATTTTATCTTCGTCTACCTTTCGGACTTTCATCTGGTGGTAACCAGACTGTAAGTCAAGGATGGATGTGATGACTACTTTACTGATAGCATGTAGCAGATCTTTACTCCTAAGCAGAAAGTAGCTATCCGGTCTTGTGATTGTGTTTAGTTTGTGATAATTGATGCATAACCTGACGGGTTTTGGTAGCGGCTCACGCGCTCTCAAAATCCTTTATGGTTCCTTCTTTGAGAAGTTTCCGGAGTTCTGCCTTCAGTATGTTTGTTTTAATGGGTGCCAACTGGTATGGGGGCTGAGCTATTAGAAGGTGGTCTCTTGTATGGATGGCGTATTCTACTGCAACCGTAGGAGAGTCCTGTTTCACTGAATAGTTCTGGGTTTTTTTCTAGAAGACTTTTTCGCTGTATTTGTTAGGTGCATTGTCTCTAGTTTATATCACATGGAATTAATCATTGTTTCTAAATTAGAAAATTACAATGTTCTTTATTTAGTTTATTTCAATATCTACAATTTTGGTTTAGAACTATTTCTTATTTCTTTAAAATTCATTGTACATTATATTTATTTGTAACATTTCCCTGTAATTAGAATTCTTTTCTGTTGGGAAAATAAATCTATTATTATTATTATTATTATTATTAAGACGATATATCTTCTCGCTTTCGCTGTAACTGAGCAGGATGGCTTTTTATCCCTGATTTTAGGCGGATTTCCTCTAAATCGAGAAATGCTAGGTGTACGTCCCATTCAATATTTATTTGTGTGATCGCATCACGAAACATGAAGTCGAAGGCCTTTTCATGGGGAATAAAGAAATTTGTGGTTAGGTCGCATGCCTAGGAGACCTCAAAAATGGTGTGACCATGGGTTTATGTTGTTTTGATGAAGAAAATTATTGATATTAATTGTAGAGAAACCTTCTAATATTTTAATTTCATTCCATTAAAACACTGTCGTATCTTTTACTGATGAGGGTGGGTTAAAGGCCACCCACAAACCCTAATTTCTGATAGCAATTAATAATAAATTTGCTTGTCAAAACATTCCAGTTAATTTTCCCTTTGGAGACTACAACATTGATGTTGTTGCCGTCAAAATAACCGTGTCAAAAGTATCGTATACAGTTATCTGTGTATATCTTCCCCCAAAAACCACCATAGAGCATTACACAATATTCTTCGATTATATTGAATCATTAACTGCAGAAAATTTATTAATTTGTGGAGACTTTAATATTGCAAACTATTCAGATTGGAAACTTAGTGGAAATATGTGGAGTAGATTATCTTCACTTATGAACTGTATGTCTCTAAAAAATCTGAAATAATGCAACGCAGTTCATAACACCAATAAACGGTTATTGGACTTAATTTTAGTCCCTTTAAATTGGCAGTGCAGTGTAAAAAAAGCTGACGAATTATTGGTAGATGAAGATTGTCACCATCCAGCTCTTGAATTTGATTTGGAAGTTAATCATACTATTAATAATAAATGTCATGTTGACAGAATATACACATTATTTATACATATTGAAATATTCATTAATTTAATGGAAATAGTATTTCATTAAAGTAACAAATGAGCTTAAAAGCTGAATAATAGCCGCCGGAAGAACATCAACGATGGATTCTTCGCGAGAATAGGCTGAATGGGTCAGAGTGGAAGAACATTTCGAAGAAATGAACTCCGCCCGGGTCTCTTCAATTTAAATTACAGTAATAATATTTATAATAGTATGTATTTTAGATTAATTTTTAGAAGAGAAACAAAGCAAATAATAAATAAATAAATAAATAAATAATTTTTGTTCTAAAGATGTGTTTGATGAATCCTACAATTTTAGAAAAGGAAATATTTCAAACTTATATGCTGATATGTTAAATGTTGACTGGTCGAGTATATATGCCACAAATGATGTAAATGATGCATGTGATTTATTGTACAATATATTATACAATTTATTTGATAAGCACATTCCAAAGAGAGGAAATGAATCCAGTAATTTAAAAAAGTATCCAATATGGTTTGACAAGGAATTAATTCATCTACTCAAGACAAAAAATATGTTATATAAGCAATTGAAGAAAACACCGAATGGTTCTTTAAGGGAACAGTATAAATATGCACGTAAAGACTTTAAAAATAAATTACAAAAATAATTTTCAAATTTCATAAATAATACCGAGGATTCTATAGCTTCTCAGCCTAAGTCTTTTTGGTCTTATGTGAATACAAAAAGGAAAAAGTCGAGAATTCCAGGGAAAATGAGATATGGTGAAAAAACATTGGATTCACCAACGGAAATTCTTCAAGGATTTGCAGATCGGTTTAAGAGTGTTTACAGTGTAAATAATAATACTAAAGTTCAAAACAACAGTGTTAACAGTGAAGTTATGGGTAATTTTAAAATCCTGATCAAGTTCCTGCTTTTTTTCTTAAAGATTGTGCCTTGCAGCTGGCAAACCCCCTACATCACATTTTTAAATTAATATTATCTACCGGAATTTTCCCTGAGCGTTGGAAGCTTGCCCGTCTATGTCCTGTTTTTAAATCAGGTGAAAAATCGGATGTTGAAAATTATAGACCTGTTGCCATAATTTCTAATTTTTCTAAGATTTTTGAACCTATCATATGTAATTATATTCGTCCTCGAATAGAACAGTCAATATCACCCCATCAGCATGGATTCATGAGAAAACGAAATACCCAAACAAATCTTATGTGCATTACTCAGTTTATTTCCGGTCAACTTAATCGTGGCGCCCAAGTTGATGTACTTTACACGGACATTAGTAAGGCTTTTGATCGTTTACCTCACAGTAATATTTTATCCTTTTTAAAACAGTACAATTTAGCGTCAAATATTATTACGGTAATTCAATCATATTTGTCACAGAGAGGTCTTTATGTAGGTTATATGGGTTGTCGGTCCAAGACCTTTGCAGCTACAAGTGGTGTTCCACAAGGATCGAACCTAGGCCCTCTTTTATTTAATGTGTTCATTAATGAAGTTGCAAGTGTTTTAGACTGCAATTTTCTAATGTATGCAGATGATGTAAAACTGTACAGGACCATAAAAGATGCATCAGATTGCATGGTATTACAAAACAATTTAGATAAATTATCTACGTGGTGTATCCAAAATGGTCTTACAATCAATACTTCAAAATGCCGCATTCTAAGTTACGGAAGGTCACATTCTAAATTATTATATAATTATACACTTGGCAGTAAAGTAATCAAAAGAGATACACATTTTAAAGACCTAGGGATACTCTTCGATGATAAATTATCATTTAATTCTCATGTGAAAAAGGTAGTTGTTGACTGCTGTAAAGTTTTGGGGTTTATAATACGCAATTGTCGTGAATTTAAACGTACTGAAGCAGCTATTAGGCTTTATGATTCGTTCGTTGTAAGTAAAATTAATTATTGCGCTTGTGTTTGGTCACCCGGTTATATGAAATATGTAAATATGTTGGAAAAAGTTCAAAAACGCTTCCTTAGATACTTATATTTTTGTAAATATAAAGTGTATCCTGATTCAAATATTGGCTATGACTACTTGCTTCAAGAATTCAAGATGCTATCAATTTATAACCGACACAGATATGTTCAAATATATGAACTCTATAAATTAATAAACTATCACAGCGACAATAGTATCTTCTTAAACCAAGTAGATATATTAATTCCACGTATTTCTAGTCGTTGCAAGCAGACTTTCAATTTCTCTCCATTAATTTTAATGCCAAGAAGATATGAGGTGCAGTATGCTGTCGATATTTTTTGTTCCGACAAGTCTGTGTTCATAAGCGCACTTAAATCAAGCATAATTTAAAATGCATATGTATATATGTTATGTGTATATTTGTATATAAATATGTATGTTAATTTTTAAAACGAAGGTATATATCTGTTTTATAGGCAGCTTATGAATAGTTTTTGTATTTTTATAATTATCTTTAGTTTTTTTTTCACTATGTATTTTTCCTATGTAATAAGGCTTTAGCCTGTTTGGGAAATAAACGATTATTATTATTATTATTATTATTAAGGTTAGGCACATATGTAGGGTGGGTGGGTGTCCATTATCCCACCATCCAATTACTATAACATAAACGAAAGTTTTCAATTAAAATAAAACTGTTTTAGTGAAGAAAATTATTGATTTTAATTGTTCAAAAACCTGTACCTATTGCTGTGTCTCTCTTCTTCGGCGAGTTTTCCTGTTTTTGAGCAAATAGATGCATCTTGCTGTCGTTCCAGAAATACCAAGCTCTATTTCTTAGATGTATAATTAATCCAGCGTCTTCAATAATGTTGATTCAAAATATAATCTTTGCATTCGGTGTATTCGTTATGTAGATGAAATACGCGACTCGTAATATCTGCGAGAGTAAGGCCTTATAGCTTTTTCCTAGAAGTAGTTTCCCTGTTTTCGTAATTCTTTGAACAGTTCTTTTTTGGCGAGGCTGGATCTGGCACTAGTGTCTATATAAGCTGTGCCGGCTATGTTCCCAACGCTGATGTTGTCTAACTCGAACACTTAACCCTAGATCAGCTAAACAAAAGCCTGCTGCCGTCGGTGATGCTGTTAGATTAGGTAGTGAACAATTTGAGCGAGTTTTTTATGAAGCCGTGCATCTGGCAACCATAACATATTAGCTCCTTTTTCTCCATAAGGAGCGACGGTTTGTTAGTATTTTCCTACCTTTGCGGAATTTGCACTTTAGGTGAAGTTTCTGAGAATCCTGGCAGAGTTGGTGCTTTTTCCGTAGGTGGGATTCCAGTGGAACCTGGAATTTGCTTAGTTTAGATCTCGAAATCCTATCTCTGATTTCATATTTTAAGAGGCCGTATAGCATATCCAGAGGCATATCCTCTTATCTTCTAAGAAACTTCAGAGAAATGTTAAGGCAGTAACGACAAAAAAATTAAATCAACCAAATATATATATAAAACTCCTATTTTGGTAATTACAAAATCCATTTAGTAAGAGACTTTTGGATAAGTTCATGTAACAACGAGCTTATTTATGGTAAAAAAATTCTAAATATTTTAGCAATATATAGAAAAGGCTTCTAATCTACCTAAAAATTTGAAAATCACCAAAAGCATATTTTGAATTCTCATTTGTCTCTTTTACAAAATCATTTGAGATAGAGATTTTTCATAAATTCCATATAATTAGAGTCTCATTTTTGATAAAAGTCTAAAAATTTAAAATAAAAATCGTAACTAACCTGCAAATGTAGAAAAAATCCTCCAATATTTGATCAGCAAGTTTATAAGTTCAGACATTAAACTGACGGAATGTGATTTATTGATCACACTTCCCTTAACCTCCGCAAAAATTTCTTGGTTATATACTTATGGATTAAAATAAGATTTACAACTATTTCAAGCAGAAATCTTTAAACCTTCAGTTAGGTATTTCGATGTAGAATTTATTGAAGATATATTTCGTTTCTAGTTATTGTACGTTGATATTGTACTTGATCAAGAATTTGTTGATAGCAGTAGGGGAACTAGCCGATTCTGGAACTTCCCCTGACCTAGAGAGTCGTGAAGAGGTGCTAGAATTGACCTTCATATGAGTTTGACATGTAAATGACCTTGACACTCAGATGGCCTTGACATTCAAATCACCTTTAAGTGACCTTGAAATTTAAATGAAGTTTGAAAAAAATAATTGTATTCTAAGAGATCTCAGAGAAATGATTAGAATATAAAAGTATTAAAAGTTAAAAGGATAATATATTTTATTATTTTTTTGGTATTGTCTCTATTTATCTTAATGTTTATTTTTGTTAGTTCTTTGTCTACTATTTCTATGTTATGCTTTAGGTCTTTTTCTGTCTCTGCCACTATCACCATATCATCTGCGAAGATCATTTCCCTTATGTGTGTTACTTCCAATTTCCAATATTCCAATTTTAATGTCTTCATTTGCTCCTCTGCTTCTTTTATAGTTTTGTCTAGTATCAATGTGATTCGTAGCGTCATTACGTCATGACACACCCTTGTTTTACTCCTATCTATATCACGAACTCTTTGTTTGTTCTAACTACGATTTTGTTATTTTTGTACATAGTTTATACTACTTTTATCGTTCCTCTGTCTAGTCCTCTATTTTCTAGCACTTTCTAAATATCTCCTTTTCTAACTCGTCGAACGCCCTTTCGACTTAAGTCTTGGGTGCTTCTTCCTCTTTTGAAGCCACATTGCGAATCTTCTAAAATTTCTTTAATCCAATCTCTAATTGTTCCCCTATTGTTTCTGACTATAGTTTTGACACAATTTTGCAAGTTATTATCAAATTTAAAATATTTCTTGCTTGGTAACGACAAGCTAAATTGTGTTGATAAGTTTACTTCTATTTTTAAAGTTATATAAATATATTTCAAAGTAAAATCATCCACGTATTAAAAAAATGTTTTTATAGAAGTAGAGGTGATTAAAAATATTTCCTTTCAATACATAATTATTGAAAATTATGGCAACTAAAATACTTCTACCCAGTTTTTTTTCTATTTCTATATAAGAAAGTTTTAACTTTTAATTAAATTGGGTGTATAAAATCTTTTGTATTTTAGGTTTTAATAAATTCAAAATAAAACTCAGCACGTTAAAAATCAAACAATTTAATAACAAAATCATAACAACAAAAATTTAAAAGCACTTAGTGTTTAGAGTGTTTGTGGCCATGTTTATGATCGTGTTTATGTCCGTGATGATGGCCATGTTTATGTCCGTGATGATGATCGTGTTTATGTTCATGCTTTTGGTCGTGTTTATGCGAATGATCATGTCCATGCTTATGTCCGTGTTTATGTTCCTGTTTATGCGAGTGATCGTGTCCGTGCTTATGTTCCTGCACGTGTTTATGACCATGGTGGTGATCGTGTTTATGATCCTGATGATGTTGGTGAGCATGTCCGTGCTTATGCTCCTCGTGATGGCTATGTTTGTGTTCTTGTAGATGCTTGTGATCATGTTCGTGTTTATTCTGATGGTCGTGGTGGTGTTCTTGCTTATGCTCATGACCGTGCTTATGATCCTCGTGATGGCTATGGTGATGATCTTGTTTATGCTCATGTCCGTGTTTGTGGTGTTCATCATGGGAGTGCTTATGTTCCTGTTTGTGCTGATGTTTGTGATCTTGTTTATGCTCGTGTTCATGAATATGTTCGTGCTGATGATAATGAACTTCTTTCCCTTTATGCCCACTATACCCAGATTCGTAAGGAATTTCATATTGGCTTTCTCCATTGAATTCGTGCTTTAAGAACGGACTGGTGAATGATGTGTAACTGCTGCTGGCTTCCCCCTTTGGGCCTAATAAATCTAATCGTGATCCTTGGTAGACGTTAGCGCTTTGTGCCAATATTTCTTGGTTGGGATTTGCCGCGAACTGAAGTTTAAACCCGTATGATGATAAGACCCCCAATGCCAACAAACTCGCTGTAATCTAATTAAGAAAGAAATATTATTCAATTATTTTTTGTGTGGATATAGTAGTACTTACTAAAACTCCCATGTTGGAATACTTGACGGTTTCACAACAACGCTGAGAATGATTGGTTATCGTCGATGGAGTCGTATTTATACGATGTAAATCTTTACTTTCGCCTCTATGTTATGGTTGAATGTCTTCATTGCGGGAATTTTAATGTTAATTATTTGTTATGAACTAATTATTGCTAGCATGTAATATGTTTAACATAATCTTAAAGAAAAATGTAAATAATTGAAACAATCATTAATGTTTACATTATTATTGTTATAATTGTTGCTATTGACAGTTTTTTTGATTTATCGATGGTTATCTACTCAAATAGGGATCTAGTGTAATGCTTAGATAACAAATGGCACTTTTATGTTAATATCTAAATTTTATAATTGTCGATTATCAATTAGTCCAAATAATAACCTTGATGTTGACTCTAGACTAACGTATTATTAATTGATTGGTTATAGGTGATCTAATAACCCTACATAAGTATTTATTCTGTTGTTAGAATCACATTTTCTATTTTCTTGAAACGACAGCGGTCTTGAAGCTGATGGTTAGAAATTATAATCATAAAATTAGAAAATTATTACTTGGATTTGTAAAACCTAAAATTTTATGGTTGTGACTATAGTTTTGGCAAAAAACATTCACCAGTTTTTGATTAAAATGTAACATAAAGTAATAATTTTAAACATGTAACAAATTGTCTTCAGAAATTAATTAAAATCATAATTCCTATTAATTAAACAAACCTACAGACGTTTTACAAGCGCCACGGATTAATTCCCGTAATTAAAATATTCAACCATGACAGTGTGGCGAAAGTAAATATTCTCAATGTATAAATACAGCTTCATCCGCAAAATCCAAACATTCTCAGCGTTGTTGCGAAACAGTGAAGTATTCCAACATGGGAGTTTTAGTAAGTACATACGAACAGAAACAAGATTTAGATATACAAAAATAAATCGCAATTTTAATTGTTAACTTATAATTAATTTTTACTTCATAGATTGTAGCGAGTTTGTTGGCAGTTGGGATCTTATCAGCTAACGGCTTCAGGCTTAATTTCCCAGCAATTGCTGAAAATCCCACCGACTCAAAGTCGACGCAAAGCGCTAATATTTACCAAGGATCCATCAAGGGAGAACCTGAATCTGAAGCCAGTAGCAGGTTTATTACATCCCTCACTGGTTCATTTTCAAAATACGATGGATTGAATTATGAAGCTGCAGAAAACCAATATCACATACCTTACGAATCCGAATACAGTGATCACCATTCATCTAAGGAGGGAAAGGAAGTTCACTACCATCAGCACGAACACATCCACGAACACGAGCATCAACAAGAACATAAACATCAACACAAACAAGAACATAAGCACTCTCATGATGAACACCATAAACATGGTCATGAACATAAACAAGATCATCACCACGATCATCACGGGGAACACAAGCACGCTCATGAGCATAAGCAGGAACATTCGCATAGCCATCAGAACAAACATGATCATGACCACAAACACCTTCAAGAGCATAAACATAGCCATCACGAAGATCATAAGCATGGTCACGTGCATCAACATCACCAAGATCATAAGCACGATCATCATCATGGTCATAAACATGTGCAGGAGCATAAGCATGGACATGACCACTCACATGGACATGATCATAAACATGGGCATAAACATGGACATGATCACTCACACAAACACGATCAAAAACATGAGCACAAGCACGATCACCATCACGGACACAAACATGGTCATCATCATGGACATAAACACGAGCACAAACATGGTCATAAACATTCTAAACATTAATTGTTGTTGTTTTGATTTCTTTTAAATAAATTGTTGAGTTTTAATATATGAAGTTTTATTTTAACATAATCTGTTTTTGTTTTTTAATCGATTTATTTAATTAGATACAACAATTACTACAAATTTGCAATTTTATTTTTGGATGATTTTCTATTGTAGAAATCTTTGATATTCTAAAATTCATTAAAGTCCTTTAGTTCTTTGATGAAAATTCTCTATCTGAGAATTGAAGAAAAAATAATGTCGAGTTAATAAAGAAATAAGAATAACTCGATAGAAATTATTATTTCATTTCGATTTGTTGATTTTTATAAGACTTAAAATTATAGTTTAAATTTTGTTTAAATGTGTGAAATAAATCAATAAAATCTTTACAATTTTGATTGAAAAAAATATCAATTTTAATTCAAAACCAACTGTTATTTCATGTATAATCAGTTAATATTAAAATTTAATTTAATTTTGGTGAATTCTGTAGAGATAAAATGAAAAGTTTAAAGATTATTACAATTATTAATTTATTTCTAATTTGATTTTAGTCTAGACTTAAACACTGAAATTAAATTTTGTGCTAAAGAATTTTTGTTCGAATGTGTGGAATGTACAAAGGAAATCTTTCGAATTTTTATTGTCACTTGAACAACAATCAATTTTGAGTGAATTTGTATAGTTCTTAGTCGATAGCAATTGTTTTTTTTTTCTTGTAGATTAACTTTGATTTCTTCAATTTTAAAACTTGAAGAAATCAAAAATGCTTTCGGTGATTTAAAAGCTTGTTGAAAATTCATCTAGACAAAAATTATGTTTTATAGTTCAAAGCTCACTCGAAATGGACGCAATTTTTGACATTTTATGTTAAATTTAAATGATTTTAAAAATGGCACAACAAACTTGAACTTTAATTAATCAAAAATGGTTTCTATGACTTAAAAAAGTTCAAAAAATCGATATATCCAGCATCATATTCTAAAATTCAAAACACTCAAAAAATCTATGCATTTTATAATAAAATTGAGATTTACTTCTCCCAATTTAAAAATTTGGTTTCATTAAGAGAGTAGCAGAATAAGTATAGATTGTATTTTTTATATTTCACCAATACCAATTACCAAAATTTGAATTAGGGTAAAATGGAAGCACTGTAAACTTGAACTTGAAAAAATTTAAAATGCCTTTCTTGATTTAACAGTTTAAAATAAATAATCTTTCTAGAAATTACGTTCTTAAGCTCAAAATCAACTTAAAATGAATGACTTTTTGACATTTCATCAAAATAATAGGCGAAATTTGCTTGATATCAAAATGGCAGCAATTTAAACTTAAGCTTTGAAAATTCAAAAAATGCTTTGGGGGCTTAAGGAGTTGTAAAAACTTAATCAACCCAGATATTACGTTCTAACATTCAAAACTAAATTAAAATTAATGTATTTTTAAGATTTTATGAAAAGAATTGTTGAAATTTAAAATAAATCAAAATTATCATTTACAACTTGAACATTATAAAATCAAAAATGCTCTTGATGGCTTAAAAATTGTAAAAAGTCAATCAGCTTAGGAATTACGTTCTAATATTCAATATTAACTTAATATTAATGTATTTTTTTTAATTCCATCAGAAGAATGTCTAAAATTTAAATAAAGACAAGATTTCAGCACTGCAAACTTGAACTTAAAAATTATGGGTTGTTTATAGAAAGGCACTTGGTTTGTTTCACAATTATTTATGATTTATGATGTAAAAATCAAAACTAGTCGGAATAAATCATAAATAATTGTAAAACGAACTGACTGCCTTTCTATAAACAACCCTTAATATTAAAAATGTTTCACCACATGATAAACGAGAATATTTTATTATGTTGTAATATATTGTCTGTGATATTTATTTTACAAGAATGGAGTGCAAAGATATAATAAAGAATAAAGAATAAACCAATATGAAATTTGAAAATGCGTTTGTTGATTTAATTTATTCTATAAAATAAATTTAAAGAGGTATTATATTCTAAAAATGAAAATGGAATGAGAATGAATGTGATTTTGATATTTCACCAAATTAATTGCAGAAATAAATAAATAATAAACTTGAACATCAATAAATCAAAAATATATCTACATCTTAAAAAAATTGCCAAACCTAAATCAACATAGGAATTACATTCTAAAAACCAAAGTTAACCTAAATAATGAATGCATTTTGACATTTCATGTAAATAATTGACGATATTTGAACCATATCAAAATTGCAACATTTTAATCTTGAGGTTTAAAAACTCAAAAATGCTCTCGGTGCTTTAAAAACTTTTCAAAAATAAGTCGACCAAGGAAATACGTTCTTAAATTAAAAACTAACTGTACATGAACGTATTTTTGACATTTCTGTAAAAGATTTGCCAAAATTTGAAAGGAGTCAAAATGGCAACACTGTAAACTTGAACTTTAAAAAAAATCAAAACTCCTTTCGCTTATTTAAAAAATTATAGAAAGACAATCAAAACTCGCTCAAAATCAACCTAATTTTGACATTTTGTAAAATCAGTTGGTGAAACTTAAATGAAAGCAAGATGGTAACACTTTAAAGTTTCTTAAAAGTCACAAATGCTTTGAGTAATTAATTTAAGTAGTAATTACGAAAATTGCAGTTAAATATATAAATATTAAAAAAATCATTAGACTATTATTCGAAACTTAAATCAATTATGAGCAAATTTAGAATTTTAAATCGATAGCTTTTGTTTTGTAGAAATTTAGTTGTATTTTCGAATGTTTTTTGTTTTCTTAATTCTTCTTTATATTACCATGACCTGTGTAAAACTCTGAGTAACTAGCACCAATAAAATATCATTATTATTATTATTATTTTGTTTATACTTCTATATTTTTAATCGCTTAATTTTATTTTACATTTAAAAATTATAATTTTACGGAAATATATCCAGGATATTCTTTAGGATTTTGATTGAAATTTTAAAAGCCGATTTCGAGAACATTAATAAAGTATTAGGATGAATGGCTATTGTTATTTTATTTCTAATAGGTTAATTTTATTCTAAGCCTTAAAATTATAATAGAATTTTGTGGAATTGTGAGTAAATCATCTGTTTTAAGTCAATAGCATTTGTTACTTCATTTTATATCAATTACTTTTATTCTGAACTATAAAATTTAAATTTCAATTGAGAAAAACGTGTGAAAAACTTATTAAGGCAGTCTTCTTAAATTTTGATTTAGACCAATTTTCAGTGAATTTATAATTTTATTGTTGATGGCATTTGTCGCTTCTTTTTTCTTTAAATTAAATTAGATTAGCAATTTATTGTGTGGGTGATAATTAAACAAGGAATTCCTTAAAATTTTGATTAATCCTAAACTTAATAAAAGAATAAATCAATTTTGAGTAAATTTTGATATAAGTTGTAATTTTATTTATAGTTGGTTCATTTTAATCAAAACTTCAAAATTGTAATTCAATTTTTATGTGATTGTTTGTAAATCTATTAAATTAATTTTTGGAATTTTAATTAAGATTTAAAGTCAAATTACTAATAAGTGAATTTAGATAGTATAAACTTTGTAATTTTAGTTTTAATTAAAAATATTTTTGTCGTCGACTTTGCATCGCAAAATCTATTTTTAGCTGATTTTGTGAAACTGAAAATTTGTTGAGAAATTCAATAAAACTTCAAGTAAAATTTCTATAAAATTAATTTGAAGTCCATAATATTTTATTTACAATCAGTTAATTTTATTCTAGACTATAAAATAGTATTACTAATTTTGGATGGTTGCATGGAATGTTTAAAATTTGTATTGAATCTTAAAGAATTATCAATTTTATGTGAACTTTTCAGCCGATGCAATTGTTATTTTATTATTTCTAATTAATTTGATTAAAACTGCAATTTATATTTTAGACGTTGGTGTAAAAATTTAATAATAAAATCTTTAAAATTTTGATTGGAACTTGAAGAAATATTGATTTTGAGTAAATTAAGTAACAGTTGTTAATTTATTTCTACTCGATTGCTTTTATTTTCTGCATCAAAATTGTATTGAAATTTATTTTTGAGTTACGTGAAGATTTAATTAATAAACTTTCTTTCTTCTTCACAAATAATTATTTCTAAAGAAAATGTAAGTGTTTTTATTCGAAGTTTATCAAAATTTCATATATTATTTTGGGCGAAATCTATTAAATGAAGATTTGGAATATTATCTGATTTTGAAATAAGACACTTGATTGGTTTCATATTGGTATATTCAGTTTCCTGGCACGTGTTTCGGTCAATGACGACTATTCTCAAAGGAATTACAAAATCAACTAAAAAATGCGCCAGGAAACTGAATATACCAATATGAAACCAAACAAGTGTCTTATTTCAAAATCAGATAATATTCTATTTTTGTTTCATCGAGACTGCAATGAGAAAAGTATTTACCGAATTTTGATTAAATTGGGAAAGTAGTACACTTGTTGTGTGTAAACTGCCACGTGTTTCTGTCCTTACGAATCATTATCAAAGTTAAAACTAATGAAACTAATTTGTAAATGCAAATTGTCAAGTGACACAATGCAAGAGCCGGAATTAACACAAACATATCACGCACTTTATCTTTGAATGAAGAAGGAAGAAGGAAGAAGGAAGAAGGAAGAAGGAAGAAGGAAGAAGGAAGAAGGGAGAAGGAAGAAGGAAGAAGGAAGAAGGAAGAAGGAAGAAGGAAGAAGGTAGAAGGAAAAAGAACGAAGAAGAAGGAAATTACAGCGGTAATGATGTCATCGATATTGATGATTTTTTTCTGGTTAATAAGCAGAAAATTCCCCTTGCTGATGGCACGTTTAAATTCTTATCCCTCTAATAAATTAAGCTTAAGACCTTTTCAAAAAAATGGATTGGTATGATCTCCTATGTGGTGTCCTGTATTTTAAAGTTGATTTTCTGTGTTCGCGTTGTCTTCTTTCAAAATTTCTTCTTGTTTATCTTACGTAGAATCCTTTACAATTTATTTTTATTTATTAATCTTGTACACCCCAGATTTTCTATTGATATTTGTTTGTCCCAAATTCCTTCGGTTTGATATTGTTGGTTTTATGCTCAAAATTTATAGCTAAAAATTTACTATCTTCTTTGTTTATAATTTTCCTTGGGATATGATGTAGTCTTTTTGTCAAAAAAACGCTTCTGTCTTTTAAGCAGTTTGATAACTAGTACTGATAAATGAGAACGTCATTCAAGAAATGGTTATATCTAGGTTTAATTATATCCCTTATTGTTGGCGTTTTGAGTTCATCATTGTAAGCTTTTTCAGGTATTGGAATGTTTAAAGGACCATGGATACATCAATTAAGTGATGTTTGTTACTTTCCCTAAACACGTTGTCCCCTGAAATTTTGAATACGGGCATTTTAATGCATTACTCGTTGCTTAGTTACCACGCTCGTCACATATTTTAATGGATTGACCAACGGGAAATAATCAGTAATTTGTAATTTGTAATAAAATAGGGAATCAAAATGAAACATATTTACACGTTATTTTAAAATTACTATTTTTACGGACACAATGCTGACGTAACGAATAACAAGTAACTGCAATGTTCATCTTATTAAATGTTCGAAAACATCTCCTTGTTGAGCTAAACAAAATCCCAGATGATCATAAAATTCCTGTTGCTTCAAAATGTCAAATTGACATGCATATTGCAGCAAAAACCATAGCAACCAATAATAATAATCGAGATATAATACAAATTACATTACTCATATTCAAAATTTCAGGGGACAACGTGTATAGGGGAAGTATTGTTTTCGTGCGTAAAAATGTCTGTGGGCGCCCTATCTCAAAATGAATGATCCGATTGAGATAAAACTTAAGGTTTTGTCGTTAAAAACTGGAACTGAAAAGCTTTTGGTAAACATTCATAAACCGGAAGTGGATGTTTACTCGAGGCGTTGTTTTGTTTTTTCGTGATATTTTTCTAAATATGAAAAATTTGTAAAAACGGTTCAAACAAAAGTTAAAGGGAATGAAAAACTGAACAAGTTTTATTCGAACATGTTTTTCATAAAATTCTTAATTTTCGAGAAAAGAAAAATTGAAAATTTTGACATTTTTTGCCAATTGCTAATAAACTATTGGAGTTACATAAAATTTATATAACAAATAATTGTAGAGCATTCAAAAGTGCACAAATTATTAAGAATAATATTTTTGCGTTAACCTCATAGTTTTCGAGTAATATATAGGGAAAGTACTATGATGGCCACATCACCATTTTTTTAACTAAACATATTTATCACAGTGTTGGTTCAAAATTATCGTGTCTATGCAATAAGATAACATTGGTGGTATACAATAGCTATAAATCAAATGTATGTTGCCCGTTAGGTGGGGTTTCTTAAGGATTTATACAATCGAGTAGATTCGATTAGATTAGATGTTATATGGGTGGCACCAGCGCCTGTTTCCCTGCGATCTATTCAGATCTATTGTGGATCCCTACTTACCTCAGATGGCCATCTCTAGCTTTCTCTCTTTGATTTGTCCTATTAGCCCTGCCAGAGGGGCTTGAATATAGCTCTCCGCGCTTGGGTTTGTAGTGGTCAGCTTTTGATATCTAATCCTTTTTAGGCCCTCGCAATATCATAGGATGTGGAACGAGTCCTCTTTTTCCTTTAGGCAGAATCTGCATATTTTGACTATTTTCCTATCTTTTTTCAGAAGTTCGGTCGTGAATTTTGTGGATTATTTCTTAAGGAACTGTTTCGTCTCTCTCTGTCCTGGTTGGGGCCTATGTCTCCATTTATTTTTTTATGGATCGTTTAGCTGTGGTTTTGGAAATGCCGGAAGAGGGTTCCGGATTAATTACTGCTTTTGACGAGCTTAGTGCTCTTAGTAGCACCTGGCTGTCGGAGAATATAGCTATAGACCTACTTTTGGTATCTTGTCTAGCTATTTCTCTTGTGCAGTGGTGAAGAGCTATCGCCTCTCCTTGGAACACCGTGGTTTTCTTGGTGAAACTGACAGATATCTTTGTCTTGGGTTTTTGACATCGTTGTGATCGCGTTTGCCATTAGCTCATCTTCCAGCCGTTGGTGTATTTTTCCGTATGATCGGAAATCATCAGTATCTATGATACGGACCTGGCCTTATATTGTACAAAGATGTGCAGTGATGGTATACTCAAGATAACTTCTAGGACTGCTTTTCGGGTGGTGCTTAGGGCTCCTGTTGCATGCTAGTCTTTGTGTATTGCTCAGGGGTCCTATCGCTTTTGCTTTGTCCTAGTCCACCAAACCACTACTCCATAGGCTACCATGGGTCTTATTACCTTAGTGTGTAGCAATAGAGTCTTTTAGGGTTTAGTCCCCAGTTTTTTCCGCACATTCTACGCCACCTGCCCAATGCTATTGATGCTTCTTTGGTGGCTGTTATGATGTGTGGCCTAAACGTAATTTTAGCGTCGAAGGTTACTCCCAGATAATTTTGTGAAGATGACAATTGATGTTTTTTGGGGATTTATCGCCAGTCGGTCCTGTTTGAAGTAATTGCAGTGAATATTTTCTTTGGACAAATTCCCTAGAAGGTCATCTACTAGTGTTGCCCATAGCAGTGGAGCCACTACTCCTCCTTGTGTGTCCCAGTTCTAGTTGTTTTTGACCCTGTTGAATAGCCTTATAACTTCCATCCTTATTCTTTCGAGGTTCTTGTTCCACCAAAGTGTTCTCTGCCCGTCTGCTTGGCTGTTTTTTTTTTTTGGGGGAGTTTTCCAGATATGCCGTCCTGGTGGCTTCATTGATTTGTTCCACTACCAGCTGTAGCCTATCCATTCGTCATGTCGACGCTCTACCTCCCTTGAGAGCTTCTCTGAGGGACTATTTATATCTTATCTAGTTCGTCTCTCTTGGGTTTCTGTACTTGCTCGTCGTAGTCGAAACACGATGGTTCTTCTGACACATGCCAATTCGTTGAATGAGTAAACGATCCATATTTAAGTTAATTTTTGCCCTAGATTGAGGCAATTTTGTCCCTAATTTAGGAATTAAATGGCAACTTGACTGAAGAATGTCCATATCACATCTTTGGCCTACTGAGTTTTCCTCAATACTGTCCATAAGTGTGTTTTTTAAGGCCTTGGTTCCCGATTCTCAATTATTTCAGGAACCTGTCGGCCTCCAGTATATCCTTTCCTTCATCCGGGACGTATGCCGTGTACACCTTTGGCTTGTCGCCCCCCTTCAACATTCTGAGCGATACTCCCTCCCATGATGTCAAGGTTGAGACTGTCTCCCTTAGCCTTTGAGCGCTAGCTTCTTCGGCGAAGGTTATTATTAGATATTTCGGTCGTTGTGTGTGTGCTTTAGAAGTGGACTTGTGGCCCTTGCTCCGGTATGTGCTCATATGCAGTCAATATTGCTTCTTGGAATGCCTTCAGCTTATCCTGGCTGGGCTGAGTTTCTAGAAACCCCTGGCACGCTTTTTATCTTTTTGGTCTCTCTGGGCGTGCTGTTGTCTGATCTGATCCTCTTTGCATGTCCTTTTTCGGGTTTTGACCACCCCTATTGTTTGTCGTTGGGTTTCCTACTTTATTTTTTTGGCCTCGATGTAATTCTGGCCTTTCTTCACCAGTTTTACCACTTTTGTTTTTGTAACGCCTGATACCAATGCCTTTCGAATTTCATCGTCCAACATGAAGTTTACATTCTCTAGGGCACTTATTCGCAGTGCCTTTCCGAACGCTTCACCTTGGTGAGGTTCTTGTGTAGAGATACCTTGCACTATGGCTTAGGTGGCCTCATCGCTGGCCTTGTGGGTGGTCCGTGGCCAGTAGCCATGAGAGTCTCCTGGCCTATGCTTTTGTTTTTGTTTTGTTTTTCGTGTTTACATTCATATTGTTCCCATGGTCGGCCTGTTCAGAGCCCCACATGACCAGGTAAAGCTAGACACAGGGGGGATTTTGCCTGGTGCTCTTCTAGGAAAGTCCTAGACCGCACATACCCTTGAGGCAATTCAGCTCCCAGCACTTTGCCTTTCACCTTGGTTTTTGGGTTATTCTTCATTTCCCTTCTTACTTACGATCATTGAGGGTATTTATCCCTTGCACTACGTAAAGGTGGTAAAACTTGCTAGGGATGCCCAGAGTAAGATAACACCCAAATTTTTCCCAAACTTCGAGGTTTGATAAGGGTCGAATTTTCAGCATGAAAGAAGCAGATATATCGTTCCGCGAAATTGGCAGAAGAATGAATCGAGATCACACAACTGTGGCGAGAGTTTGGTCTTCATGGTTAGAAGAAGGTATACCGTGACATCGTTCGGCTCGAAGACCTCTTCGACGATTTCAAACAACTGGATCTATTGCCATAGATTGGATAAGAGCTGTGAATCGCCAGATTTCAATGTCGACCATTTCCCAACCAATTGCGTCCTTTGGCCTCGATCTTACGATCCATTAAGACATCTCATAAAGCTACTCGTCTGGCTTGGTGCCAAGAGCGGCAGAGTTGGGTTGAAGAATATTTAGCGATGAATCCAGGCTTTGTTTATTGAAGAATTATGGACGTAGAAGGGTGCGTCGATATCGAGGAGAACGTAGAAATTTAGTGTTTATTAGAAGGCACCATACAGCTTAAACATCGTGTCTCATGGTGTGAGATGCAATGAGTTTGTGACGAAAATCATCTTTGGTGTTCATTCCAGGTACATCAAACGCTCGTCAATACATTGATAATGCCTTGTATGCCGTCGCGGTGCCATTTATGCAGACGCTACCTAATGGGATAACATTAGATCCCACACGGCAAATAATACAAGGTGATCTTTAAAAGTAGCGAATTTTCATATGTTGCCTTGGCCAGTAAGGTCTCCCGACTTAAACCCCATTGAGCATGTCTGGGACATAATGAGTAAAAGAGATCGCAATATATCTAGACCTTCTGACAACTTAGATGATCTGAGACTTCAGTTAGAACTAGCTTGGAATGAGATGCCTAAATCAGATATAGACCATTTGATTCTTAGTATAACTAGAAGTGTAAGTTCTTGCATTGCTGTGTGAGGCGATGTAACTCAATATTTTTATTTTCACAATGTTTCGCATCAAACATATTATACTTTCTGGGTGGAGTATTTCATATAAAATCGATTGTATAATTAAAATATTCACACTTTATTATGTTCTTTTTTAATATAGTAAAATATTTTCTTTCATATACCTTTCTTCTTATATTTTTTTCTTTGGTGAGGTTTATAATTTCGGAATTTAACCATTCTGGATATTTTTGTTGCAATATTTAAACTATTTACTATTTAGGACTATAAATCAAATTCACTTTGTTGTTATCACACACGGTTTTTTATTATTAGTGACTGGTTTCAACCATTACATGGTCATTTTCAAACTACAATTAAAACATAGATTACATATATAATTACCTGCTTGTTATAAATACCGCCTAAAGAAAATTTGTAATTTATTTGTGGTTTGAAAATGACCATGTAATGGTTGAAACCGGTCACTAATAATAAAAAAAACTGTGTATGATAACAACAAAGTGAATTTTATTTATCGTCCTAATTTTCAAAATGTATCACAAAGTAATGGCTTCAAGCATCAACTATATTTACTATTTTCTAAAATCCTTTAATATTTTTATGAACATTAGTAAACCAAGAAAGTATCCTACTGTCAATATCACACAACTTCAAATGTTATCTCTATTAAAGTTAAATTAAATTACTATTTATTGAAGATAGTTGAGATATAAATTATAATAATTAAAATGTAAGTGCAAAATGCTACAAATCTTCTACAACTGACGATATTAAAATAGATTAAATCTAAAACAATATTTGAGGTATTTTTAACATTGTTCTATTATTGAATGTCTAAAAATGACAACAAATAGAAATAAATTTAATTGTAAATATAATGAAGAAGGATACACGATGACGATGTAAATAAATATAATTAACCCTTAAAGTTTATCATTGTAAACTGTATGAAAAATAGCCAGTATTTTATGATCTAATATTTAATTTTAATTTATACGTTAATCTATTTAAATCGGAAAGTACATCATTATATCCCTCGCTCCTTGATGTAATTTATGAGAAAATTGGCATTAAAATATTTTAATCAGCTTGATTATAAGATTACACGTTAAGACGAAGACGAGGGCCTGGAAAGTTTTAACAAAATTGATCAAACTAGGAGAGAAAATTCAATCCCAGTTGGTTTGCAGCTTATACTCGGGTTAGCCACCTGATTAAATAGTAACGTGTCTCCAAAGTGATTTACAATCTAATTAAACTTTGTATGTAATAGTAGTAATCTCGACATTATTTTTGCTAGTTAGCATAAACTATCAACATTACCTTAATTACTGAAAACCAATTGTCTCTTACTAGTTGGCAGGTACATTAGAAGATTAAAATATTATAAATTCAGAATATTATAAGAAATTTTACTCTATATTAGCTTGAATTAAAAACTAAAAATATTTTTAATAACAGCTTTTTACTAATGACCATACTAATTCGCAAAATATACAATAGTTTATTTTTGATCCTTGCTTTTCTTTAGAAAACATGGTTATATAATACATTATACTTTAATTAAAAAGTTGCAATGCATTTTGCCACATTTTACATATGGCTGCTTATTCCTATTTTTTTATTCATTCAATACCGTTACGTTTAGGTTTGAAACATTGAACTGTAACCTCAATAGATACAATGCTCAAACGTAAAATAAGTAATGCTACTTTCGAATGGAAATACAACGTTATGCTTGTTTATGTGACCACTGTTTCGGCGAATGCACATCAATGTCATAAATCTAAATACTTCCCAAACTGTGCTTTGTATTGTTTTCGTGTTATATACTCATATTGCCCCAATAAGTTATGAATATTGCTTATTTGCATGCAAACTGCTATGAATAAATACCGCACTTAAATTTATTAATCTCTAGAATAAAGGTCAGCGTAGCACCAATGAAAATTTCGAATAGGTGTACAGAACATTGCAGACAATTAAATATAATACATAATGCATGTATTAATTAAAATGAGTCGCTTAATTAATTGAAATATTAAATTTTACAAATTGATGTTTGTTTGTTTTTCCGTAAATTCCAAAGTTGTAATGGAAATTTAATAGTGTATATCGATTATGCTTGTGATATTAAAGTAATTTATTTTCTTATTTTTCTGTTGATGCAGATTCATATGGATATATCATGTGTAATATATTTAAATAACTAATGATTTATCGTTAAAAGCCTCTTAAGTAATTATATACTTGTTAGCTATACCAGTGCATGATTGTTGTTCCAAATTGTTCTTAGAATTCGAGAGAGGGATACAGAAAACATCTTTATTAAAGGTAGTTTATACATTATGTAGTTATAATAATAATTATATTGCTTCTTGGTCTGCTTTACAGCTATCGACTGTAGGTCTTTCAGTCTGTTAAAATGGATTTGGAGCTTTTAATTGAATACTCTGTTCTTAATAGGATTTTCTATAATTCATAGAATTTTTCAATAACTGTACTTTTTAATTTTGTTTATTTGTTTATTTTAATTAAGGATAGGAATATATGATGGGTAATAAATGACTTCTTAATTATGATTATATCTGAAAATATATCAATTCAATTTAGAATGTTTTTTTAGCTTCAAAGCCATAAAGATGGCTATTTGTTCTAGTTATTTCAATTGTATTTCCGTAACTATTAATGTTTTATTTTGTAGATTCCTTTTGTATTCATTAGTTGGACATATATAGAAATTTACATATTTTGTTATTATTTTTTGAAGATCATGGTGGCGACCAATAGTATGTGACAGTTAATTTTAGAAAGTAATTAAAATACTTGCTATGTTTTTTTTATTTTTTTTATTTATTGTATAATATACACAAACGAACAAACGAAACGAAGTTTACAATATAAAGGATCTGCCAATAGGAACTAGGACAGTTGATAGCGGCCATACTAAAGCTACATCTGTCGAATTGGCTTGCATTTATTCAGATTATTTTTTCAAATCACTGTGGACGGATATAGCGTTTAACAACACGTGCAAGTAATAAAATTATTTTATCAAAATGGATGTTCGACCTTTTGCAGAGCACATCTTGCCGAATTTTGCGTCGTGTCTTAGACCTTCACCCTTACAAAATTGAGTTGACTTAGAAGCTAAAGGTAAACAACCATAGACAATGACGCGTGTTCGCTGAATGTGCCCTAGAGCCGTACAAAACTAACCCTAATTTTCACCAAAAATCATGAGGCCTATTTCTGGATGAATGGGTACGTAAACACAGAAAATTGTCAATCCACATATCATAAAAGAGCGTCCAATGCATCCCAAAAAGTCACTATTTGGTATGGACTTTTAGCTGGTGATGCCCATCAGTTGACATTAGTTGACATTTCTTTGAGAATAACGTTGGCCAGGCCACCGCTGTCAACAGTTAAAGGGCTATTGGTCGATGATTACCAACTTCTTTACTTTAACTTTAACTTTTATACAAGCGATTTGAGGGCATGATCATCTCATGGAGGTGATGTGAACTGGCCACCGAGATTTTGCGATTTGACCGTTAGACTTTTTCTTTGGGGTTTCCTTAAGGTGCAGGCCACAAACCACATGTGTCTCCAAAGCGAATCGGTCAAATTGAGTCAAATTTATATACCAGAGTCACGGAAAATTGAAATTTCAGATCCCCGCGATACATTATAGCATCGATAGACCTTTCAAACGAATAAAAAATTAATTTCGTAAATATCACACGCACATATACACACTTTGTTTTATTTAAATATAAACTAATTATTTTTGTACACACTGGTTGAGGCTGTTACTATGAAGTATACTAAACTTATATCGTCGCTATATCGTCAATTAAATAAATTATAAATTGCTGTCATTTTTGATTTTATATTAACTAGTTGGTAGTTGTAAGTGGATTATCTTGGGAGGACAATGCTAGAATAATATTTGACTTAGGTCTGCTCGTTCAGGAGCAATTGTCATCCTCGTAAGAGGATAGCATATTATAAAATAAACACTCTAATTGCAAAAACCCAAATCCGTTACATTTTAAAAAATATCACACTTTTTTGAGAGAGAGATAAATTTATTTACAAATTTACAATAATTTACATAATGTATAATTAATTTACAAACATTTGTTCTCAAATTTAAAAAAATTAAAAATCCTCAATTAAAATCCCGTATTTCCTAAGCTCTATAGTGTCATCAAAACCCATAAGACCTGTTTTTGTAGTGTTACGAGAGGTTTAACAATCTAACTCAATAAACTCTTTAAGAAATATACTAAATTTGTCCCAAAAAAATTAATGAAAAAATCACTCACTCAAAAATATTCAAAACTTGTATACTTTGATGTAAGTAGCATGTTCTATAGTTTACCGATTGAAGATTATTTAAAATTTGCTATATGAAGCATATTGTAATGACTTTATTGAATCAGACCGTTATCAATGTTTAGAAATTTATGTATACCAAAATTATTTCCAATATAATAAAATTCTTCCAATTAAGTACACTTAAGCCGATTTATTCGTGACCAATGTTGAAGAATATCGTCTTTTCTTTTGTACAGATGTGAAAGATAACATACTAATGTTTCAGTGGCACAACACTTCCATTAGATCAATTTTTAAATCTAATTAATAATATTCGCCCAATAAATAAATTCCAATTCGCACTAGTGGTTTCCCCATCAACCTCATTCAAAATTTATAAACATAAAACTTCATTAAACCACAAGCGTTTTAATATATCTGAGAATACTCATTAAAAAAAATTATTTCCTTTCTATTAAATATTTTAAAAAAATCAGCGAACAGTAAGCAAATATTTTTCGAAAACAGAATTGCCAAGTAGCCATCCAAATCATTGTTTGGAATGCAATCATTACTTTTCAAATATAAGCTATATCTTCTAGAGTTATTGGGAATTTTCAATCAGAGGTGTAATCCTTTAGTAAATCTGCTTAACGAGCAGACCGAACTAATCTTTTCGCTACTTTTTTCACTGGCCTTCCGACATGCTCCCCAAACATCTACCGACAAGTATACCCTCACCTGACAATAGTAAAATTTGTTGAATTTATAATCATTAACAAGTTGACATTGACGGTAAAACGTCGACACTCGAGCCATGTTATCTTGTTTTAGATTTATTTACACCTTATACATTTTTAATTCTTGAATGTTGTCGGCGTTAACTTGGTGGTACATTTTAATAAGATAATTAAAACACTTTAACTTTGTTTTACCACAAAAAATATTTATTGCTGTGACTATAGTTTCGAACATTCACTGTTCATTATCAAACATAAAGTACTTAAAAATAAATTAACAGGTGTTATTTATATGCCTTCGAAAAGAGGAGAGTACATCAGGTCAGTCTGGTCATTAAGAAGGGAAAAACCGGGATTAATTTTGGCTTTATGAATTTCTAGCGCTTCCAGTAAATCCATTTTACGGCCTTTATCCGTAAAGTGGATTACTGAAAGTACATCCTTGCCGAAAGTGTGATTATTTTCTATTAAATGATTAGCAAAAGTTGAGTTGTTATGTTTTAATCGAAATGCTCGTTCGTGTTCTTTTAGTCGTGTTTCAAAATTACGATCAGACTGACCGATGTAAATTCCTTTACATGATTCGCAAGTTAATCTATAAATGCCGGATTTTTTCATAATGTCTATTTTAGTTTTAGGGTTAAAAATTATGTTTGAAATTTTATTATTACATTTAAATGCTACTTTTACATTACATTTTTCCAATATATTTTTGATCTTGAGGCTAATCATTCCAAAATACGTTAAACATTGAAACCGCTTATTGTCTTCTGAATTTTGTGGTGTATATATATATTTTTGAACTTGTTTCAATTTGTGTTTTTTTAATAATTGATCAATTAAAGTAGCCGAGTAACCATTGTTTTCGGCCATTTGTTTTATAATTCTCATTTCTTTGAGAAATGATTCGGGGCTTAAAGGTAACTTGAGAGCTCTATTAATTAAGAAATTAAATGATGCTATTTTATGTTTAAAGGGATGTCGGGAATTATTAGGAATTATAGTGCCAGTAAAGGTAGGTTTTCTAAAGATGTCGAATTTAAG